>JBBPLR010000021.1:0-138366 GCA_038089915.1 Sutorius australiensis
TTCTTCAACTTTTGTGGGTTATACACCTATGCCATCCTCCCATACTTTACGATGCTTCACTAGCGGTACCACCATTACCTCATCTGTGTCTTCACCCTTCGGTGGTCCTATGTTCCGCCAGCAGGGCGCACAGAGCAAACACGGACTTTCGCCTAGCCGAATATCGCCTACAACTGTAAGCACCGCGGGAACTTTGACACAAGCTCTACACATGTCACCAAGTATGGGCATTGCATGCACAGTGAGGGGGTACCCAGATGGTGGATCGAGTGGGTGAGACAACCTGAGGGTGGGTTATAAATCGCCCAACGGCGGCGCACAGGGATAGTACGCACCTGATCTGATCGACGACAATAAAGTGTTCGCAGTTTCCTTGATGGAGCATCCAATACGGTTGATTGATCCGGAGGATAAGTGAAGTGAACGGCGTCTGGCTTAGCGACGTGGGTGCCTTGGTGACCTGCCATCGTTTTTCTTCTGGCAGATTGTGCAGATGGGATAGCAGCTTGCTACGCAAAAAACATGATGTGAGGTATATATAAAAAACCCTTGAGTAGGAATAGGGCATACTCTGCATAGTCGTTGCCAGGCCGTCCGTCCCCATAAACGACACCTTCAACGAGCAACAAACACCCTTCCCCAGCACATGCTGTAACCCCTTCGCCTTGCCCTTCGCTTTCATATGTATGCCCAACCACCCTACCATGGTTATCGACAACTTCGCTCGGTATTTCACTTGAGTCACAAGGTATCACCCGGACGAAATCAGCGAGGGTCTGAGAAGACAGCACGACGTGCTGCGAGAAACGACTGAGCTGGCTGCGGATCCAGGGCAAGCGGTTATGCACCGTAAGCGTAATGAGAGCATCCCCAAGCGAAGGACTCTCGCCCAGCGTTGAAGAAGGGTCAGAGCCAGCTCCAGCGAGCCGGGGAGATTGGGAAGGTGGTTGATTGCAAATCAACGCGCCACATCCCGATTTCTTGACATATTTGAGTGCGTTAAAGTCCGAGTGCTTGGATGCGCGCATGAAGAGCGCGGAATCCTGATCCAATCTATTGCCATCAAGCCCGGCACGAAGGAACGCGTATCATATGACCTCACCTCAAGCATCGAAGCGAAATGGCTTCCAGTTTCTCCTCTAACGCACGTACTTCTGGCTGGGCTTCCGCCGCTTCCGGGTCTGGCAGGTGTTTTCGTTTGCGTCCCTTTGGGACCGGGTCACCAGTCTGGCTATGCACTGCATGCACTGCGGCAGCATGTGTGCGATAGAGATGTGCAGAGAGGATAGGATTATTCCACACCTCTTCGACTGCAGCTTTTAGCTCAGAAACACTGTAGTGTCGGGCGTAGATAGACCTATGAATACGGACGAGAAGATTGTGATTGTGAACTCACCCCCCGGAGCACTCTGCCTCTACCGCAGCCCGCTCATCCGCTGAAAGGCTCTGCCAGCCAGGGTGATTAAGCACGTCATTTGACGAGGGAAAGGCAAGTGAAGCGGTGTCATCAAGAAACTTGCGGACGGAAATAGGTTCTGATGGAGGACCAAAGATGGAGTCGTATCCTCGCGTGATGTCGACGTTCATGATGTGGAAACTTTCCGAAATGCACCAGCTGTGGCCAGTCTGGGTGCGAGAAGTGTTACCCTCATTCCTGAATCGAAGAGACAAACTTGTAGTCGAGCAGAATCTTTGCGGCTTCCCGACATAGCACTCTTAGATCAACACTCTTTCCGGCCCGACGTATTGTTCCATTCCAGATAGTTTGTAGACGATACATGCCATGTAAATATGCGGTTGATGAACAATACCTAGCGACGACCCGAACGTGGTGGAGTGGCGGCTTGTTTGAGAATCGCCTCTCTCGCCTCCTCAACAGCAGTTTCAGAACCTACAGCCAGTCAGAGTCGGAAGTTTGAATCGACGCAGTACACGGAAACGCACCCATTATGACAATAGTATTGTTCTCTCTGCTGACAGTAATGTCAGCGCCAGTCTCAGCACGTAGGCGAGCAACGTTTGAGCCCTTCGACCCGACAATTTTCGGGAATGCGGAACGATCAACAAGGGTCAAGAAGCCGACGTGTGTCATCGCTACAGCCTGTTCAATGGCTGTCTTGATATCACTCTCCGCACGCTCGAGGTTTGCGGCATCTTTCGCTTTCAGTGTCCACTCTGAATCACCTTCCTCCGCGTCCTGGTAATTGGGGACAACTTGCCAGTTGGATTCTGTGGCGTCCTCTTCTACATCGTCAATTCGTGCAATTAATGCAGCAGTTTGCGGCGGATGAGCGGGTACCGCAGACTTTTGAGGGTGAGCGGATTGCTCGACATGTACGCCATAAGATCGGAGGTTGCGGAAGAAGCTCCCCTGCTGCGAAATAGCGTGATGGTATTTCAAAGGTACAGACACCACGACGGTGAGCTGTTCTACAGGGGTCGATGCGTTCTGTACCCGAGCCTGGCAAAAAGGTAGATCCTTAATGTCTTCGTTACCTGAAGCAACATACCTTGAGTTCACCGATCGCAGTCTCGCAAGCAGAGCGAGACCCAGAAACCTTAACGATATCAGCAAGATCTGCGTCCTTGACATCACTTGCGTTGGCAGCTTCCCCTGCATGGTGGTAGGACCGAGAACCAGGGAACTGTACTTGGACACCCGTGCGGGTCTGTAGCTCATTCAGGTGCTGGCCACCCCTGCCAATGAGGTTACGGTGCTGGGCTGATGGAATCTCGACAGCCAGCACTACGCGGTCTCTCAAAACAGCAACGGTCTTCTCGAGCTCCGCCTTGATTTTGTCAACAAGGGCAGGTTCTCCACGGAGACGCACTTCGTCTGTGGCCTCACCCTGCCGGGGGCTGATATCGGGATTAGCCTGGGGGTAGCTACCATCAGAGAGCAAGAATTACTCACAACCGAACAAGTCCTGCTTGCAGCTTAGAATCCGATGGACCACCACAACGAATGATCAAGTCTTTTAAGCTCTGACCACCAGCCCCGATAATAGTCCTATGAAATTTCGTCTCGATGACGAGGGATGTCGACGTCTCCTCACCAACCTGATCGGCAATTACCAAAATAGCGGTTTTGGCGGCGCTGATGGCATCCTTGGTTCCACGGACAGTGATGCTAGTCACAACGTTGTCATCCGTAGCCTTGTCAATGTCAATCTGAGCGCCCGTGTCCTCCTTGATCTCGTTGATACTCGCACCGCCTTTACCAAGGATTCGCGCAACAGCACGAGTCGGAACAGTGAACTTGAGGACAATGTTGGACTCCTTTTCAAACTCCAAGGCCTCGAGGAGTTCAGCTTTAGCACTAGCCACACCCTTTCTGCCACCCTTGACAAAGACTTCGTCAGGCTTAAGGGCTTCACGGGCCCTGTTTTCGCTGCTTTCCGGGGATCCCCGGGGGAATGTAATCTTGACGCCGTATTTTTCCTCCAGACGAATTGCATATTTACCATTTTGGCCGATCAGGGAAGCATGGAATTGAGTGGGGATTTTGAGAGTTTCCGTTGTTTCGTCTGCCTACGATAATGTCAACGACAGTTGGGTGTGCCAATTCTGAGAAACTAACCAATCTCTCGACGTGAGCCAGGATGCGCTTCTTGGCTTCCTCGACGTTCTCCTTGCGTCCTGTGATCTGAACACGGCATCAACCCTATCCTACCATTGGTACATGTGACCCACCTTGACTTTGGTCTTTTGGTGAACAGGCTTCTTCTTCTTGGTACTGTCTTTCTCCTTTTCCTCCACCTCATCGGAAAGGTCCACTCTGACACCAAGTTGGTCTCGCAACTTGTTGATACCAACCCCCTGAGCACCAACAACTCGACCAACGTATTCCTTGTCGATCTCAAACTCCGTAGACTAGAGTATTGTGTGTAATTCAATAAACAAAAAGCGTGTACTGTCAAATTCACTTACGTAGCTGCTGACAATGGCATCATTTTTGGCATCCTCTATGACCTGTAGGATTTCCTTGACAGCACGATCGACATCTGCGCCGACCCCACGGACTAGGATGACGTCCTGAGTGGATGAATCGCCCGCCTCGGCGCCAACCTTGATCGACAGGGCCTTTTCTTCCCCAATTATTCTAAAGACAACAGTCATATGGTACTCATGGGCTGGCATTATAAGCAACTTACGCATTGAGAGTGGTACCATCTTTGCCAAGTACCGCCTCGTGCCAGCGTTTCTCGACAGAGATTAGCTCGCTTTTGACGTCGGCAGTATCCTTGGCCATTTTAAGCACTTCCTCAGCGACTTCATCCAGGTGCTTCTCTTTCTCAACAGGCGAAGGCGAGGCAGAAGGGAAGAAAGGATCATAAACCAGGAGAACTGATGATTGCTCCGCAGACTCGGGAGGGAAGAAAACTTGCACATTATGAGCCTCGTAAAGCTGCTTCAGCCTAGATGACATCAGAGAGACTTGCGGAAAGGTTTAAGTAAAGGTTTACTTTTTTGCGTGTTTTCCCATAATAACTCGATGGATGAGCCAATCAATGGAAACTTCCTTCGTTGCGCCGATCAGTTTGCCAAGAAGTTCCGAAATCTGTCTGACGACAGCATCCACCAACGGCTTCTCTCCAACGATGTCAATGTTAAGGACCGAGGCTTGACCGATCGTCGTTGCGGATGGCGTGAAAATTGAAACCCCCGGATGAGCACTACTGAGGGTCTTGGTGTAATTGATGCGCGTGATGTAAGCTAAGAGTTGACGTGAGAGCACAATGGGACCAGGGAGCGGGAACTCGTGGATGTATTGCGAGTTCGCTATCCCCATGACAGCACCAAGACCAGCAGAAATGTCCTCTTGCTTGCCGTAGACCAAGACTTCTTCAGCCTGCTCATGGGGTTGCGGAACGACGACGGAACACCGACTTGTTGCCATAATCTCATCGAGGGCTTTGCCAGTAAGGAGACGATGCTGGCGCTTGGGCAACGAGATTTTAACCGAAATAAGTGCAGCCTTGAACGATTCGATAGTTCCCTGGATGGTTTCGACAACACGGACAACGGCCTCGCGGTCACCGTTGACAGTGATCTCATATTCCCGTGCATTCAGAGCAAGGTGAATTTCATAGCCCTGCGCTGCCTCAATGAAGAGTGAGCGGCGGGTAATGACGAAAGGAAGGATGTGATGCGGGATATTCTTCACGCGTTGGGTTGATCTAGAAGTCCTTGCCGAAATGATCTCGTTTAGCATGACCTGAGCTTCGTGTGCGAGAGGTTGCGCGCCCGTGATCGTAATAGGAACCAGGACTTCGTCTTCCTCGTCGGTAGGTGTGGTAGCCCCATTAGTTGACCCGTTGAGATGACCGTTGGATGCAATACTGTCCCTACGAGGAATGACCACTTTCACTCCAGTTTGCTCCCGCACCTGTTTCAGCGTGGCACCTGTTGATGAATGGTCAGGACCCCGAATCCAGAAAGCAAATGGTGGCCAACCTTTGGGTCCGATGATAGCCGGAATAGTAGAAACAGGAGCAGATATGGTAATGGTGACCTGAAACTACATTAAGAGAAAAATCATAGAGGTACACATGAACGCACCATGGGGCTCAAAAGAGCCAACAAGTTCCGTTTCGCCTTGTCGAGCTCCTTCTGAGACTCAGATTTCATGTGGAACGTGGTTTGGCGTGTCCTCTGGTTGGCTGAAGCCTCGATCTTAACTTTAAATTTGGACATGACCTGTTTCATGATCTCTCCGAGCGAAGTAGGTTTGCCGTCTCTGTTCACCGCAAGTTCGATGGCGGACAAGGTGAAAGAGTCAGAGACCATAGGCTGAGACCGGACGGTAGCCTTGATGCGAGGGCCAGAGTCGGCACCCCAGACAGACTTGGCGAGCTGGGGGGAAGCGGCAGAAGATGCGAGAGACGGAAAAGCGGACTGATCGTTCGGATCCACTACCGCGTTATTGATGTGTGACTTGACCGGGGTGTTATCCTCTACTGCAGGGGAGATGGGATCCGACGTATCTTCCAGACCATGTAGCTTCTAGATGTATCCAGTCAGCACCTCTGCCTGGGGCACGCAGTAAAAACAGCATCCAAACCTGCAGTTCAGCCGCGCCAGGAGGGGAAGTCGCCGACGTGTCCATGTCTGAGAGTTACGGCTGTCCACGACACAGAACCTTTGACGGAAAATACCTGAACGTTGAGCTCGACGAGGGAGCTCGACGCAATACCGGGAAAAAAAATCAAGATGATGGGGGAATGAATTCAGGAAAGACGTCTGCACTTTCCCGAATCCCCTGCGTAATAGACGTGTGAACCTGATCCCATTATTGGCCCCGGTTCGTACTCGAAACATATCCACGTCTTTCGTACAAACACACAACAAAAATAAAAATAAAAAATAAAAAACAAAGTTGCTACCATCGTCCAGCCTTGCACCCTTCCCTGGTGGTCAGCCTTGTTGCACATTTTCTGATCTCTGTCCAAGTCACCCCGTGCTTTACGTCTTCCGGTGAAAGCGTGACCAACTGCATCCTGGTCGATCACGCTCTCCACTTCAGTGATACCCACTACCATGATTTTTGCCTTCTATCTTTCTGGGTCCCAACCTTGGGAATCAGTAGTCCCCCCAACGACGCGATACTGGACAGTGGAGTCGCACTGGCGCAAATTCATTGAAAATGGGCCACGACTCTCCGTAGACCGTAGCGTAACTTGCTTGATGGCTTCTGAGGTAATTTTACAGGTGGAGGTCTAAGCGGTGAGGTAAATTCTATTGCCTTTGCAGCGATGAAACCTGGCAAGCATGAGATACAATCAGTGTGAGACACTCACTCCATCTGGTTAATATTGATGCATCCCGGCGGCATGGCTTTGATGGCTGATCAAGCACCAACTCTGCAATCGAGAAATTGCTGATGCCAATAGCTCTGACTTCGCCACTAGCCTTCATGTCCGCTCCAGGTTTGTTGTGAGTCGGACCCTCGAGGGCTGCCCATCTGGATTCGTCGTAGCTCGTCATTCGCTGCAAAGTTGATTAACTTCACGGGGCCGGCGCACGGGCAGGTAGTGGTTCACTCACGTGAGCGAGTGATCGTCCGAGACCAGTGTATCGGGTACAGCGGTTCATGCGGTGAGCAAAGAAGCTGCTTGAGAATGGGTCGCGACGGACGAGATCGTAATATGTGATCTAACCCACTTGCCAGGCTTCTCTCGATCCACTCTTTGAACTAGTGATACGACGTGATGGCTCCGGTGAGGAATCCGTCGGGATCTCTGAAAGAATTGATATGCAGAAGCTTTGTGGCAAAGATATGTCTGAGGGATGTTAGACTCGTGGATTGCGGCACTCACGGAACCCTCGGTTCCTTATCATTCGTCGGTGCATGCATGAAGAGGCGAAACGAACCGTGTACAAGGGAAGTGCTCGCTCAAGCGCCCCCAGCCGCCCTGCGATGGGGTTCGTTCTGCACGCGTCCAAGCGTGCAGGACACCCAGGAGGAGAGTCCGGCAAATCCAATCCTCGGCTGCGGTATCCACGATCAATCCTCTCCAACGGTTAGGCCCTGCCAGCGACCGGTGTTCGAAAAAAGAAAAAAAAAATACCAGGGACGAGCATAGCTGTGCCTTATGGCTATGATGCTTGATTTTTCGAAAGCCATGCTGAGCGACGTGAATGTCACGTGCATTTATTTTACTTGTCACGTGACCAATGAATACTACGTGGAAGCGTGATCGTGCAGACATGCAAAGTACCATCATCACGAGAAATGCAGCGAGCATGTCGTAGGGTCTGTCTCGCGCTCGCGTTTACTATTGCTACAAGCACGACTGCACATGGTTCATTCTTTCTCGGTGATGCGCTCGTGCGCAAACACCAAGTCCAAGATGTCCTGGAACACAGACCCGTCCGCGGTGAACCCCTTTGTCAGCCCCAAGTATGTCTGCCCTGATCTGTATCTTCTTCGTGGCGTCATCACACTATGCCCTAGACAACAGGTCCGATCGAAACCACAATGTGTGACTATGAGACCATCGAGAGCGTCAATGAAGAGCTGTACACGAATCTTCGTGACCTTGTCCAGACGCCATTTTTTAGGTACTTTCAGGTGAATCATCCTCTTGATCTGCTGAAACATCATACTCAACTGCCTCGTGCAAGGTCGATTTATACAGGGAGTGTCCCTTTTGGCAGGAGAATGGTTTCTGCATGAACCGTGAATGTGGCATCACCACCGTAGACGAGGTATGCAAATGTTGTCATGGTCGACACTTACTCCTCAATCTTGATACAGAGCGAAATACCCGAGAAGTGGAGGGCGGCTGCTTTGAGTAAAATCGACCTTCCTCCCCAAGATCAGGCATGTATGGGCACCGTGGACCTCTGCTACATCTGACGTAAATTCACAGCGGATCCAGTTACCAGGTTGTTACTACCGTGACTCTGACTTTTGTTTTCTTGATGACATGACAGGTACCTTCGCATTGGCTACTCTTCACGCTACTTTGAGCACTTACACTGTTCTATGCTAGAGGGCGACTATGTCGATCTAAGCCTTGTTCCCGAGCGGTATACAGGATATTCTGGATACTCTGCCCATCGCGTCTGGAAAGCGATCTACGAAGAGAATTGCTTTGGTCTTTCGGAACTGAATCTTCTCACTGGAAAATCCGCAGCACCTGTTACCCTCCCCGATACTTTGACCAATGTCCTGCGCGAGCCTTTGGACGGCCAAGACGCAGACGGAGAGTGTCTGGAAAAGAGAGTGTATTATAGGATAATATCTGGCACGTACTTTGGCGGAACGAGTATGGTGTTTATGCTCATTCCACGCAGGTCTTCACGCATCAATCTCGACGCATATATGCACGGAATGGCTGAATCAATCAACTGGTGAATGGGCAAGTGGTCCTTCATCCACAACGTTGCTTCCCTCTCATGATTCCTCTAGTCTCCGAACCTCGAATGTTTTGTCACCAAAATAGCCTCCCACCCCGAGCGTCTCCAATATATTTATTTCAACACAGTCTTACTCCTCCGCGCTGTCGCCCGCCTCGCACCTTATCTATCTAAATATGACTACTGTTCTTTGTCGGGGAACAGCCTTATCCCTCACGATCACCCACATGCCCTCGATTTGGAAGACGAAATTCGGACGCTCACGAGACTCGATAATGTAATGAACATTGCGAGACACGTCGGCAAGTTCGACGAACGCGTACTTTTCCGTGGAGCGAATGCCAATGTCTGTCCGACCATCCGCGCCCAATCGTCTCGTCTCTGACCGTACTACAGGTTCTGAAACAAGAGTTTAAACAGCACTTCCGCAATGTGTCCCGGATCATGGACTGTATCGGTTGTGACAAGTGTCGTCTGTGGGGTAAGGTTCAAACCACTGGCGTGGCTACAGCTCTCAAGGTCCTGTTTGAAATGGACGAAAACGCGCTCCAGTACGTCTCCTTGCCTCTGCATCATGATCTCGTTGCGAAAACTCGTTCGGTTCATGTAGTCATGACACGAACCAGAACCTGTTGCAGCGCTCGGAAGTCGTCGCATTGATCAACACACTCCATCGCTTTAGCGAGAGTCTGCACGCTGTCGAACACTTCCGGGAGATGTGGAGGGAGACTAGAGAGGAAGATTCTGCGAAGCTGATCCACGAAGCAGAAAAAGCCGTCTACGGAAAGGTAAGTCTGTTTTTCCTTGAGGGCCTTGAGACTGAACGATGTCCAACGCCAACGCCTGATGTACAGACTACACAGTGGCAGTCCCCCGCTCCTATCACTGGCCGCCCAACGCCAGATACCACCCAACAAGGCAAACTTCAAGCGTATCTATTAGATCTGGTGGAGAGTTGCAAGAGACATACCCTCACCCGTTTCGCTCTACTGTCCGAGATTTGGCAGAGGTTAACAAAGGCAGTGTTCCCTTTGCGAACAGAACTCTGACGTTCCCTACATCTTCAAAAGGTTTGCTTTGCAGCTCGGAAATCTATGCTGGTGGTTACTTTTCTTAGGATATATGTTTTATTCTCGGCTGTCGTACTGGGTTTCATATCTCGCTCTGTCGAGTTATTTGATTAGGATAGTTAAAAATGCGAAAAGTACAGAACAGAACAAGGCAAGATGGTCTCATGTCACAATGGCACACCATCCACATCATCCTCCGTCATAGGTTCCCCATCCACGTCGGCGTCGTTTGTCTCGAGACCGCCCGCCAGGGGAACGCCGTCGACATTCTCATCGAGCAGAACACCATCAACATCCTCCTCGAGCGGACTTCCGTCAACATCCTGATCAAGGGGCACGCCATCGACGTCCATCTCTTCAATTGGTATACCGTCCACGTCGTCACCGTCTTTCCCGCCCCCCTGAGAAGTAGAAGGACCAGATTCTTGGGCTGGCTGGAACGACCTGGCCTTGAACCGAGACGCGTACGCCGATTGAGCGTCCGACGTTCCATCATCGTTGTTGTCCTCTTGATCTGCTTTCAGCTCCGCATGGGCGGTGCCGTCAAGCCTCGCCCGAAGTTCGGTCGTAAATTCTGGTGGAAAAACGATCCAATCTTCCCAGATGTCTACGACCGAGGTAATTTGCTTCTTGAAAGTTTCCGCGGTGATGCGACCAGGGAACGAAAGGTAGATAGTGGAAAGATGGTCGAAAACGATGCCAAGGCGTGACTGGAATTCCTGACGGAACTTCCATGCGCTCGGAACTGGAGCGGCTGAGTTGTGGAGTATATCACAAATCAGATGCAGGCGTGCGATCTTGCGTGGGACCGGGGTACCGTCTACCAACAAAGAAGAGATGATGGTGTCGGAGACCTAGGGAAAGACAGTGAGATCCAGGAACCTGTCAGTGAAATTACAAACCTCGCGAGCCGCTTCGGCATGTTCCAGGCTGAACGTCATACATCGAGCAAGTTCACCTCGCTTGCCAGAAAGGGCGCGCAACATCGCCTCGAACCTCTTCCGTGCGAGTCTCCCCAACACGGTCTTTTTTGTGCGCTCCTGCTCTGATTCCTCCGCGGAGTCGGTGGAACATACCGAATTGTACCCCTGATATGAGCGTGTCAATGAAATACGGAGCACACATAGAGACAAGGAAGTACATCATCATCAAAGTCTGGTTCCACGGTGTCGTCCCGCTCCACCAACCCACGGTAGAAGGCATGTCTACGATGCTGTAATACGGATCTTAATAACTATTTGGACGATTGCCAAGCAACGCACCTTGCGGTCGGTGAGGAAAGCATATTTCGGATTGTTCCGTTCCCATTCTTTGAGATTCTCCGCGTATTTGGGACCATGACCTTTTACTTCGGCTGCCACCGCCCGTATGAAAGTGTCCGTGACGCCAGACTCGTCTTCCTCACGCCTCCGCGTGATGCTGCGTGATCGTCTACGAGGACTCCGACTGTCATACCGCCTGGAACGGCTGTACGACTGACCGTAGCTGTATGACCGACTCCGTGTCCGCCGAGAAGGCTTGTGCCCGCGACCACCGGAACGGGAACGTGAGCGACGGTCCGAGGAATATGAACGGCTCCTGCTCCTTCCCCTGCCATGGCGTCGATCTCTAGAATGGGAACGCGAACGTGATTGGCGCGCCGCAACTATGAAAATGGGCCGAGGTTCATGCACAAAGGGAGGACTCGCACCATACAATGGCTTCGTTGCCACAGGGACAGCTTTACTCCACCCAACACGCAACGTTGAACCTCCCCATTCAAAGCCGTCCATTTCCCGCAGCGCGACTTCTGCATCCTTGCGTTTCATGAATGACACAAAACCACTGAGACCAGCGTTACGACTGCGTCTTGACGTGGTCATATCACTTCCAGGGCCACTGGTGCCATCACCACGAGGCCACATGATCTTGACCTGAAGACATGTTCTCAGTTGGGGGTGGACTCGAGTGAACACTGGGGTCTTACAGAGCCAACGGGTCCATGACGAGCGAAGAACTGGCCCAAGGATTGCTCCGTAACGTTGGACGGCAAATTAGCAACGAAGAGATTGGACGTCTGAAGAACGCGACCCTAAGATACAAAAGGATGAACCTTTGCATAAAGCTGCTCACTTCAGGGTCTCCTCGATCCTTACTTCCACTCTGACCCTCATAAGCTAGGGTAAAATGATTGAGAACGACAGCCCGTAGATGCACATGAGCACAAACCTGCCAAAGCGGTCACGGACCGTCCGTGGGCTACGGACGAAGCTGAGAAGGTCCTTTCCGGCGTGCCATATTACATCTACTTACCAGAACGGGAATACCGAGCCTCCCGCAACGCCTGCTCCCTGAACACGGCGTCAGGGGCGAGAGAGTGTGGTTATGAACCTACGTACCTCTTGATTTCCTCGAGGAACGAATCCATGGCGCGCTTGCCTTTCGGTTTGGGGATATTGCTCGGCGGAGACACCTGAAAGGTCCGTCAGTATCAGACTATGGAGACGACAACTGCACGACGGCATCCCACTTCTTCCATGTCCTCTCGCAATGCCCTCGCCCGGGAAGAGCTCTCAATAGTACCCTTCGTCAACGGTTGATAAGGCGTCCTCGCATCTTCCGAGCCGCGAACAAAAGTCGATCCCCCCTTCTTCCGCCCCCCGTCCTCCCCTTCGAACACGTCTAAAAAGTCGGCATACGCTTTCGCCGCGTTCTCTTCCTCCTCTTTCTTCTTTGCCTCAGCTGCCTCTTTTTCTTTCTCCCGCCGAGACTTGCGCACGGTTCCTTGAGCATACTGGGATAACTTTTGGTCGTCCAACGGCCTTTGCTGGTTATATGAAGCAAATTGGTGAGTGCGTCGACATCAAAGAAATAGGTCCTATCCATCGCACTGGAAACGAAGGTTCTTCGTCGTCGTTGTCAAAGAACGCCGCTAACTTGGACTTTGTTTTATCCATGGGACGGTCAGACGGTAGTAGCAAAGTACGACAAGTTGTTCTGGAAAGCAAGGCGCGAGTTCCCACGGGTAGATACACCCAAATCGATTACACAACAAAAGATATCCAAGGAAATCTACATCATCAAGCTAGCCAGTCCTCCCATGGCGTATGCCATGGGCTTCAGAGCGGGATGAGGTTGAGCTTCGAACTGGTAATACTTTAGATCTCCTGCGGCGTCTATGCGGATCTGTTGGTGCGACATCAAGGCGGGCCAGGTCAAGTCCGTTCGAGTACTTACATATGCGCCCTTGTTCCCTACTTGATCAACGTAGTTGGGTGCGGAGAAAACCTAGAACGTGCGTGAGCATCCACACGATGCATTCGGGAATGTACTTGCGGTCGTGCACAATCCGTCATGCTCAATGGCATAACCATCTAGAATCTGTTGAGCACAACGAGCTAGCTAGCGCGTGACGAAGTTACACACTCTCTCGCACTTCGTGACTGCGAATGACACCGGTAACACCATTGAGGTCACACCATCGTTTTGTGACATCCGGACCAAAAGCAATACCGACACCCTGAAGCACGCTGAGACAACGTGTGAAAAGAAGCCAAATCAGACGACGCACCCGTTTGCTTGGTCCACGCCCTGGCATATCTTGAGGGTCAGTCCAGAGCAGCTGTGATGATCGTGTAAGAGAATGCAGTGTTCCTCTTGTTTCCATACCTCGCCTAGGTCGTCTTAGCATTGCAGATTCAAGAAAGTTCCGACCAAACACTCACACATCAAGCCCTCCTGTCCAGGCTGCCTTCCAATGCGTGATATCTTGCGAATTTCCTCCAATGTCACACCATCTCTGCTGAATAACCCACCATGAACGACAAAATAACGCTTGAGCTTTTCCGGAGATAATATTGTCTTTGGTGTGACGTCTTGAGACGACTTTGTTGCGCTGACCAGAGTTGCCAGAGGCACTATGTGAATCGTTAGATCCACAAACGACGTATAGCCTCCAGCCACGCACTCTCCGTAAATACGTGAGCGAAAAGCTGAGTTTGGCAACTCAGTTTCTGAAAAGGCTAATTTTAAACCGCCTCACCTTGTATGTCTGTTCCCCATGTTTTTGCTTGGCTTCTCCTTCAAAGCCATATGTCCGGTTCATCTCCTTGGCTTCATGGTTGCCTCTATTGATGAACATTCGGGTAGGGTATAACCCTGACGTCTTTCAACCGCTACGGAAAGTCATGTAGCTCAGTCAGCACTTACATTTATAGGCAAATGCAGTCAATATCACTTCGATGGACCAGGATCCTCGGTCAACCAGGTCGCCGTTCATCAACAGACAATGGTCAGGCGAGGGCAGTCCAGTGAGCGAATACAGATACAGTAAATCGTAGAATTGCCCTAAATGAGACGTGCGTTGATCCATCAAGTCGCCATCAAGTCGTACAACGCACCATGGACATCTCCAATGACGTCGCAGATTTGTCCGTCCGCCAGATCGAGATTGACCAAGCTATCCTCCTTCACAAAAGACGAATGGGCGCCAAGAACGATCTCCCAAGCATATCTCCGCGGAAGTTTCTTGCCTTGCTTAAACCAGTCGATCATACTGGATATGAATTCATGAGCGATTGTGTACTTCCCGTCCTCGGTCACATCTAGTTTCGGGCCCGCATAGTCGTTTTCTACCTCGCAACCACCTATTTAATATGTTCGTCAATAAATCTGGCTGCGCAGATATGCGCTCCGGCCGACCTTGTGCAATAATTTCCAAACAACGCTCCACAGCATTCTTTTCTTCTTCCATCTCAATCGCCTAAAGCGTGTTCCGAATGAATAGCGAATCTAGGCCAGGATTTCGCACCTTTTCAAATTCGATCTTCCGAACGAGCTTTTGCGTTGCCACCAGTTGCGATCTGACGACATCATTCCTTGGTTCTAGGGTGACGACCTTCTTGAAGTCAGCGACCGCTAATTGAGGCTTGGCGATCTGGAGGTGACATGTTGCCCGTCTGATGTACGAATAAACGATATACGTCGCCGTGCGCGAAAATAAGACGGACACACCTGTAGTACGCCTTTGCATAATTGGGATCGACCTCAATCGCCTTGGCTGTCTGTCATGAATCTCGCGTGACCAGACGGAAACGCAAGATCACGCTCACATGCGTCGTCGAGTGCAAAGCCGTATTCCTCTAGCTTTGTTCTCGCCGTGGCCCGATTACACCAGACGGTGGCATCCCTAGGATTTAGCTCGATGGCCTTTGAGTAAAGGCCCACGGCCACGGTGAAGTTGTGACCTAGGCATCTCCTCGTCAAGCTGCCATGGGTGATCGAATGGAAGTACATACTTGCGAACGCTTTGTTGGCCTCTGCCTTCAGCTTCGCAGACTCCGCCCTATCTTTGTCTGTCACGTCTTTCAGACTGAGTGTCTGCAACTCGGGCGAGGGCAACGATGTTAGCGAGGTGGAAACGGGCGAGGGGGATGCCGAGGACAAGGACGATACATCGCTCATGGTCGGTAGAGATATGTCAAAGCTACAAAGTCTCGATTTCGGTCGCGAGATCGATTCGTTCAATTTTTCTTGCAGTGAGAAAGGACATCGAATGTATCATCTCACGATCGGTGGCTGTGTTAAATAGCATGGATGACGAAAATAAAGACTACCCCGACTATTATACCTACACCAATACGAGGGTGGTGGTCGTTTCGGTACCCGTCAAAGGGGTGTATCTGTGTGGTCCACATGCATGGGAAAAGGATAAGGCCCAGCTCTGATAAGCGTCTATTTTCCGAGGAGCGGGTTGTGCCTGTAGACGTTGATGTCTTGCGTCCTCGTTCAAAAACTGGTGCAGGCCTAGCGCGGTCGACCACGAGGCGCTGTACCACACTCGCCGAGGCACTCGAGACTCACTAGTCCAGATTGTTTTGTTTGTGACAGTTACCGTTCTGAGCGGCAGCGGTTGCCTCTGCCTATTCGAACGGCCGCACAGAAATTCACATATGTCAAACACTTGTGCCGAGCGTTGTAATGACCAACTGCTAGGGGATTGCCATCCACGCTTTCAAGCGTCTGCGAGAAGAACCGAGCCCCTGTGGGATGTCAAAGTCTTGAACAATACCAGATGGTATGTGCCGTGCAACCAGGACAAGTGCGCCTACAGAGAGTCCTGGCAATTGCCACTGGGTACCCATCCACGCTTGTCGGCAGTGATTTGCATCAGGCCCTCCCGGATTGCAAACGATGCAATAGCAGGAACCGTTTCTGGTGGTCGGTGGCCGACGACACCGTTGACGAATATGAGGAGTCCATCCCCCAGATGTCAAACCACAGTTCAATAAACTCGATATTCCCATTTAGTCCACTTGACGCATTTTTTTTTTGCTAAAAAGGGCATGTCACGCACGAATGAACGTAGATATTAACAAGATGCCAATAGTGCCGCTTGGGCCGCAGGAACTCGCTGATAGACGCGGACAAGACCGTTGACGGGGCCGATATTCGCGACCGGTACATTGGTGTTTGAGTAAGGCGTAGATTGCAAAGGTAGGGTGGGCTTGGGAATTGTATGAACTAGTGTGGAGACATGGATGATAACGTGGAGAGGACATGACTGGTCTTGCCTGAATTCCAATCAGCGTTGAACTACGAAGAAATGGGAACGATTGTCCCTCCGATAACGAAACTCGCGGCAGGCTGCGTATATGATTTGGTTTCGCCATTGAGGCTTCACTGGTCACCGGCGTGTCCCACAACCGAAGAGGCAACATGCGCGAGATGCAAAAGTGAGAAGACGAGCGTCGTCGTCGAATGCTATGACAATGTTGAAATCATGGGGTCAACGGCAACTTTTGTCCACATTGCGACACACCGCGTGCTGTAGGAAAAGCCTACAGGCCAACTGATGACGCTCCTGTCTGCCAGTTCCGAGCCGTAGGCACGTGTACAACGCACGGTCATTCCATCAAAGGCTGTGAAAGGAAGACTCGGGCGACGTCCCCTATCTGCAGTGCCGGTGATGGACCTGAACAAAAAAGGAGAGCTGGGCGACTGCGCAAGGGATAAGTTTGGCAGGACACCGTTTCATCCTCGACGCTTGGATACGGCTGTATAGTACCGCACGCTGTAACGACGTACGGAACCGCCATATACAACGATCGACTCGCCATCCTTCCGAGTCATCATCCACCCGCACGACGACAGCAAAGACGGGCAGTACAGTGGTGAGACCCCTGGAGCGGTGTCAGGGGACAAGGGTGGGAAGGTGACTCCTCCATTTTATAGCGCCCGAGTCAACTACACACAAGAGTATTTAGAATTCCTCCTCCTCCTCCCTCTCTTCTCCATCAAACACCCAGTAACTCTCCTTCCCGCCTTTCCCCGCCGTATAGCGTTCTCCAGACCCAAGGAGAGCCCTATACACCTTGAGGACGATCTAGAGTCTCGCAGACTTTAGACTAGTCCTTGCCACCCAACCTGCATCACAATGTGCCGACACGCTATACATCGATTTGCCAACCCCATTCGCCAATCTGTTTCTGTCAACCTCGAGATTTCGTCTGTCACTCCTATCGTACTCAACATTTTTAATGGTTCCAGTATTGTATTCTAAGTAACCTCAAGCGCCCGTTTTCGTCCTCTTTCCGCTTCTTCCGTACCGATTATCCGCTCAGCTCATGGTTCGACCTGCCGCCCATTCACTGCCTCATCGGGGCTCCCCCGCTACATCACATACAAGGGTTCGTTGGCAACCCTACCATGCTTCAATCCAATCTGTCCCCCCACGCTCATCGCCTCTCAACTACCTCATCACTCCCGCCTCATCAGTGTCCTCCGTATCTCCGTCTTCTCTCTCAGAATCAGACCGTCCACGCCATGCCCATCTTCTGCCCCGCGACTCCAAACTCCGCGACATACAAAAGTCAAAGTTTGCCCTCAGTTTAGTAGGTAAGCCACTCTCATTCATTCCTCCTTCGTTTGTTTAGGTCTTTCTTGCGATAAAGACCAAGCCGTCAAATCCTTATGCGACATATGGCATCAACAAGATATTCCAACCGTGTTCCTGACCTCAGGACGCCCAGTGATTTCCCCGATGTCAGGTTCGGATCATGCGCGTGGACCCAATGTACTTCATTCCATTTCCCGCAATGCCCAGCTGCCCTCCCCCATCTCTCCGTCGACCCAACCTGCTCCCGTTGTTTCACCTATCTCGTGTCAAGCTCAGCCGGCCTGTCCGCAAACCCAACGATGCGACATCGCATCGATCAAAGGTTTCGTTCATGAAGTTCTCCGTCGGTCGCGGACCTCAGGAACCGTACTCCAAACAGCCCTATGCTACCTCGAAGCTATCCGCTCAAAGGTTCCAGATCTCGTTCGGAAAGAGAAACAGGATTCGTCTTCCGCCCATGTCGGATTGGATGACGATCAGGTATCCCAAGGCGGGGTCAACACCAACTACGACACCGATTTTAGTGGTTTAACTCCTTCCCCCGACATATCGTTCTCAAATGGTCTACTTTCCACCGTGCGAATCAATCCGATTTCCTACGAAGCCGATGCTTCTTTTTCGATGGAACCGGATCTCAATACTGGCAAACTGCCGGAACACAAGACGAAGATAAGGAACGCTTTCCTCCCCCCTCTCCCCCCTCTTCCATCTCCCCTCCTCTGCCCGCGTCGGACCTTCCTTGCGTCACTGATCTTGGCCTCAAAATTCATGCAAGATCGCTGTTACTCCAACCGCGCATGGGCCAAGCTCTCTGGTCTTCCGCCCCGTGAGATTGGCCGATGCGAGCGCGCGCTCGGAGCAGCTCTGGAGTGGCGTCTCTGGGTCGGCAAGTTGCCCGCAGTGCAATCCGGCTTGGGACGTGCTCTCGCCAAGAGTAGGAGTGAGAGCAACATTCTCCTTCCAGCAAATTCTTCCATGGCATGCGCGGCAAGTGATATGGATGCATCTCCGCCTTACTGCAACGTTGCTTCACCCCCTGGTTCGAAGGCTTCCTTGCTCAGAAGGTGTTCGACTTTACCGGCTGGGGACCTGTTTTTGGAAGGTCCGCATATAAGCGGGAGTGACAATACCAGCCCAACGTCGTACAGCTCCAGTCCGTCGACGCCGGGACTTAGTTATTCTCCGACCCCGACGGAATCATCGATTGGTGATCGCACGGTTCAAATGACCACATTCATGGACGTATCTACGCCGCCGCCCGGTCAGTTCGCCACCTTTGCTGGCGCGCAGAACGACAAGGTGCAGGCGACATTGTCCGTCCCATCGAATGGCCTGTACGTGTACACGGGTTCACAGGATACCGCTCTTCCCGCGCTTTCGCACCAGATCGATCCACAATATTTTGTGTCCCACGGCATCGTTCCCTCGAGCAACGCGTGGATGTTCAACGACGATACTTGACCGACCACGGGCTGTACCGCAATCATCATGCGACTCTCGCGTGTCTCGTAAATATGTCTCTATTTTTTTTTCTCTCTTTTCACTTTTCTATCATCTTGTCCACTTGCCTTGTATGTGTAGGGCATGACGAGGCGGGAGGTTGAAAGAGCGGCGCTGAACGATGTCTGAACATTTTGTGTCGTGTAAAATGTACTTTGTGACATACCCATAGACTTGCTTGTGACTCGTTGACCAGCACGAAGAACCGCTCAGATGACGACAATATTGCAGGGTAACGCTGACCATCTACGCAAAGGTACAAAACCATCCTGTGAGTGGCCGAGCTGTATGACAGCAGGCCACCCTGTGCAACAGCATGATGTAAAGGCAGGACGACGACGCGAACGGAACGGAACCTTGGCAATAGACCGGACTAGTATACCACCGGTGACACACCATCAAAACGAGTCAGATGGATGAGAAAAAGAATAGTATTCGGGTGCGAGATTCCTGGAAGACGGTGATCCTATCTCCGGGCAGAATCGGGTGAATAGAGCTGAACTCGTGGAAAGCTACCCAGAACCAAGACCCGATACCCTGCAAATGACAACGATGGCACACGCTGCGGTAAACATAGTCAGTGAAGCGCTGGTGGAGACCAATGCCTGTTTTCTGCACGCATCAGGGCAAGGTCCCTGATAACGTGGATCTAAGACGGGGATTAGGTAAAGGTAAAGATGATATTAGTCAACATGACCAGTGCTTCGGCCGAAAGGCTCACACGGTCGGTCACCCACGTTAGAGATATATTGTCGCGCTGAAGGAGATGAGTTGACGATGAAACCAGCAACGATGTCGGGGTTGACGTGGGTGGGGCAATCTCAAACCATCAAGGCACTAGGGCCTCACGGGTTGGCACCCAGACGCTTCGACATACACGGTGGACAGGGTAACACACTTCAAACGTAACCGCACCAAGCCTCTCGCAACGGTGGGAAGGACCGCCCGTAATAGTGAACATGGGTCCAGGTGGACTAATCCGCGGAGAAAAGAACAGAAACACACAAAAGTGTAGATCCGTCAAGTGAGCAAGATGATGATGCTTGATAGCGGTCTGCTGGCAGCCTGGCACACGGGGCTGTGCCAGGTACCGTTTCGTCAAATAAAAAAAAAGGGGGGGAACGGCGAAAATACGCAGAGTTCAACGGTAGTTATGAAACATGAAAGAGACGTGTCAATCAATCATTGAAAAATTCGAGGGGGTAGTCTTCAGTCTGAATCGCCCGCCAGAGATGCGGATGTCCGTCAGCATCTCGTTTGCCTTCTACATGCAGGATGGAATGGAACGTAACATCCTCCTCGCCCTATCAGGATAGCATAAATTCGTGAGATCAGATCAAAAAGAGTGGGTTTGTTCCACTTACCCTGTTGGGAGGGTCGTGGATTCTGCGGAATGGATCCAAGTCGCAAGAGAAAATGCAAATGAGAAAAAGGAAGTACGTCGTTGAGTCATCACTTTACGGATAGCTTAGTACGACCGGAAGCACCGACAACAGGCCATGGCCCGTAGGTTGTAGGCACAAGGGCGCCTTTCGCCGGTTGCCACCGTCCGATATTGGCGCACGCACCTGACATGAACGTATCCCCGCCCTAGCTCATCATTCACGGCCGGAATCCTAATCTTCCCTAGGATGATGGTACCATAGCTCACGAATCCGCTGCGCACTTGGACAAGATCCTTCTCAATCTCGAAGTGAGCGAGTTGTGCATCAGTGAGTCCTGCTGCGCGGGACCACATCTCCGGCTCGTGTTTGTCCCAGTGGTGACGAGATTTGATGATTTCGGCCTTGATCTGGTGTAAGACGTGATTGAACGCCTCGACGGCATTTTGGTGGGGTGGGTGGGGAGCATTCAGGTTGACCCCCTCTGCTGAAGCTATCGTATCGCTGAGGTAAATAGGTATGCCATCGTCCATAGTCTATTCAACCAACCCATCGTGAATGAGTCTGCGTGGTTTGAGGTGGAGTTGGGCCAACATATTGAAATCGACAAATCTAATCACGATTTTAGGGATTACGTAACCCTAACTACTCGGTTCAGAAATGATGGGAAGGTTAATGAAAAACGTCAACAATAAGCTTGAAACTTCTCCGTGTTTCAAGATTTCATGCCCCGAAGTATGTATCTTACTAGAAGGAGTGACAAGCCAACCTTAACCACTGGACGATCACAGCTTTCTGCCAAAGGTGAAATGTCGGAGCTCTACGGCAGTGTCGAGAACACTGACCGGGGTCGCCTGGCGCCGTAAACACCTTGTTCATCGTCCCTCCAGAATTCCATTTCTTCGAAGCGAATTCCCCAGTCGGGGAATATTCGGGCAGTGCTGATTATCTCGATCAAACCACTCACTTGACTATTTGACCATCCGCCTGTTCTGTCGATGCGGCCGCAGGCTATCCTTTCCCGCTTATCCTTTATCGGTTGATAAGCTTCACGTGCACATGTGAACGTGGATGCTAGTCCGTTCCCTGTGTCGCCTGTGCGCACCTTTTACGTCGTCAAAATAAAATAATAAGATTAAAAAACAAACAAGTGGGACGAACGGGGGTGTCATGTTGCGTATCCTAATTGGAGATAGAAGGTCACCTGAACTCTGCCTCTGCGGCGCAAACCCTATTCGTACACAATCTCCGAGGTAGTTCAATCGTGCTTGACAACAAAGCGGACCTGTAGACAAATTCCGACGAACTGCTGACATGATTTGGATTGTTGATCAGTCGTGTCGCTGGACGACGCCACTGTCAAAATGTCGAGAAGCACCATTCAATATGTCTGGAGGGTCTGTTTATGAATGCGCCACTGCAATATACAATTGAGTAGGTGCCACATCAGGTCAGAGTGGGCTATGCCACGAGACGGGAAGCCAGAGCTTGCTTACGAATAAGGACGCATCAAGAAGCACCGGTAGTAGATCGCGACGTCTTAACCAGGTAATAATTCGCCAGGGACGACCGCCGCACCATGCTGATTTGCTCCAAAAAGTCTGGTTGAAAGGGCACGACATCGACCACCTGATCCGAGCCTACAAAAGATTTAGGGCGGAGATACCGATACTCTGGCTTGAGCGGCCTGGCCTTGCTCGCCGTAACTCATTCACGGACCCTCACTGCAAACACGTCAGCATGACGCGAACCTTCCAAGAGGATCTGATTGCGTACAACACCACAACATCACTACAGGTGCAAGGCCGGGGTTCGGATTCCGAGAATGCCCATTCAGGTCCACAACCCCTTCCAGTTTGTGATTTATTTTATTTTATTTTGTTCACGAATTTGCCCTGGTTTCATCCACAGCCTCCGTGCTTGCATCGTCAAACATACTTTGAAATTTGTCAATAAATACCGCAGCAGTTTGTCTAAACATGAGAAACTGCCTCGTTGGCCAGGCACCAGCTGCCAGGTTTGAGTGTGACATTCTTTTTCGAAAGTATTTTCCCAAGCCGCCAGCGGGCTGCCACGGAACCTCACCACTTTCTGCTGGCACCTACCGGCATTGAGATTACATACACGTACACACACGTCGCAACGAGGTCCGGAGTAACAGATGCTACTTGGTCACAGCGTGAATATTCAGCTGCAGATCTTTCATCACCGAGCGCCAGTCGGCACTTGGCAATCCTTGATCCAGCCGTTTTGAGACCTGCATGATAAGAGACACGTGAACACCAGCCGTCAGCCTAACGAGATACTTACGATCATGCCTTGACAATAAGTTAGTCCCAAGTTTGTACTTCATAGCAACCTAGTAAGTAATAGGGCGGTCTGCTTATTTCATAAGCGAGACTCCACTGGAGCATACATTGAATCTTGATGTTTCCGCGTTACTGAGTAAGTACACGCGCAGATCACTCGAGGACACACCTAGAAATTTTTTAAATAAGTCCCCCAAGTCGAGCACAGTTCCTACCACATGTTGCGTAAATAAACAGCAATGTGAAAAGGAAGGGTCATTATCGTTATTAAGATGTAAAATGCACCCTACCCCCATGCCACTGAGTGTACATTCGAAACACGGGGTCAGGATCGCGTCGCAGCGACCTGAAGAACGACACGCAGGAGAAGAAAGGACATGCGATGAGGTTCCGTTCGAATGGAAGCGACATACCTGTGCAGCTTTCTGATACACAAGGTTGCCTGTATGTATGTGTCGGGGAACGTTATCGCGCGGATCTGCCCAAGTACTCAACGAATTATACAATTCATGGTATTCGGAGGTGATATCCGGACTGGAACTCTCACTCCATGGTTCTGTGACTTCCGTCATTCCGTTTCCGCCCCGTAGGCCTGTGAACCAGACTGGCCACCTATGAAATCATCGATATCCATTAGGTCAGAAGGTGATCATGGACGTACTCACGCAAGTACACGTATGAACGTGCGGAAGGTTCCGGATAGGCTTGATCGAAATGTGAGACGGTTCCCTCACCTTTGTCCAGCCAACAGGGATCATTAATTACCTTGATTTCCAGGGTGCGGCATTCGTGTCTTACCGCCATTGATCGAATCCCGATAGAACTGCTAACTCGTTTCCAGAAGAAATGCAGCTTTCATTGATCATGGACACGAACCGATCGCAAAGCAGTGACAACCACTACCTGCGATGTCGTACACCGCGAGGATCTCCAGCTGCGGACGTGTCCTGGTTTTCTCATCCGTTGTCCCCGTCGGAAAATGAGACCCACGTGAGAGCAGTGCAGACGGTGTTCCTCGGATATTGGGTAGGGCCCATGTTCTTCACCCATTCTGGCGACCCAAGGATATCTACCCGACCATTAGCGGTGGCTCATAATTCGATTCCCAGGACTCACGTCTATCAGTGAAATGAATGTACACGCTATTAATGGGGGATCGGTTTGAGTCCTTTGTATGGTGCGAATGGCCTCATAAATAGTTGTCTGAACGTCCGATTCGATAGGCGAAAGTGGGTCTGACCACACTTGCAATCCGTTCCCGCGTCACACTTGATCACGACAAGACTGACCCCCGAAAGCGCATTATACAAAACCTCAGTGGATGTATATGACCCTCTGGTCGATCCAGAACAAGTGGAAGATTAACAGCAACTATGGGATTCTCAGACGAGATGGGTATGATGTTAAAAATATATGGCAACAATGGCGAATCTTTAAAGAAAAAACAGACGAAGTCGTCATCATCATCATCATCATCATCATTGGTATCTAGGGTGGTGATCATTAGACGAATGCCCCACCAAGTTCCTCTCCTGTGGGGCGTGAAACTGAGTAACATTGAGCGCCGACTGAATGAGTGAAAGATGCGGAACAAGGGCTTACAAATGGTTCCATGGGATTTAGCGGGGGAAGCATTTGAGGCTGCGTCCAGTGCTGGGGTGGCTGTTGTTGATGTTGCTGTGTCATTGAGCGCATTTGAAGTGAATGGTTCGAAGGGTGCGAATGAGCCGGAAGACGAGTCGTGCCCGAGTGCATGGAAATAGCACCGCCGTAGGGAGGATCATAGCGGGTTGACTGGTATGCGGGCATTTCGGGTATCATGGACAAGACGTTAGTTTGAGAAGAATGAAGCTGATAAGGGTGAGGAGCACTGTGCACTGTGTGAGGTTCTGAGCCAGATTTCGTCAACAATGGCACTTACATTTGCCGGCGAGAAAGTTCAGGATCTGCCAATGGAGGGGCAAACCCCTCACTGAAAAACGGAATGAGTGGATGCGGTTGAAAATGGGACCTACACATACCTGTGGCGACGCGCCACCACAGGGGGGAGGCTGTAATCCGCATGAAGTCGTCGCGGTGGAGTGTTATCGCGAGTCGGAGGGGTGGATGTCTCGGATATACCAGAAGACTCCGCCGTCGATGGCCGGCCATCGACGCTCTCCTTGCGAGGCGTGGCCTTTTTCCGGGTGGGCACGCCCTCGGGCCAAGTGCACTGGAGGGGATGGTAAACGGGTGTTAAGCGTGGACATGATGGCTACTTACGTCTCGTTGACCATGGGTACAACGCATGCAGATGGGCTTGCTCTCGTCGCACTGGCGGAGCGGTGTCCAGAGTGGGTCGGCACGAGTGCGCGTGTGCTCACCTTTATTTTTTTGACGCGACAAGTAAGACAGCCAGTCTTGCTTCTAGTGTACTTTGGGCGCTTTCTCTGCTGAGGCTCACTGCGAGGTTGGGGTGCGACTACGTGGACGTGACCGCCAGCGTGGGATTGGGGGTAATAGCTGGCGGGTGGGATGTAGGCGTTAACAGGGGTGGACGGGCTAGAGGAAAAGAGGTCAGAGTGGTAGGATTGGAGGGAAGGGGATACGGACTAGGTAATGCCATCGGCCATGGGGTTTATGATGGGAGGTAGGTTGTCGGGTGACTGACCCTTCATAGTTTTATACTAGAAATCCTCCAAGGAAGAAGCAGGGAAGGTCAAAGGGTGGAAAATGGACGGAGACGACACCATTGTGACGGACCCGGAAATCGGCCTGGATCACTAAATTCAGATCTAAGGGTCGTGTTGCGTTGTAACAGATGGCATTTTCAGTCTGCCATAACAATATTTCGTATACGGAAGGTGGATTTTTTTAATAAAATTCCACACATGACTTCCACGTCTGGTTTTCCTTGCCTGGTAGTAAATATGTGGGAAAAATACGCAATATTCGACATGACTTACTGCAGCACGGATGAGCTCGCCGTTCTCCTCGTCCCGCCCGCCCGTTCCGCAGCGAGTAACGAGGACGTGTTGGTGTAAATTTGACGATCCCTGCCATAAACGGGGGGGGTGTTCCAACGCCTTGCGGTTCGGAGAACCCCAAAATGAGAGTGATTTGGCTGGGATTTGTATAATTGATGGCGCACTTGCCCAGTTTAGGAAACCCGTCGGCGACATATCCACCGACATTGACATGGCCCTGCACCTCAATGTCGACATGTCGCTGTCATGTTCACGTCCCCCATTGATTCAACACAACCATCCCTACCTCCATCCTCGTAACATGCGGGAACGCGGTAGTCCTCCAATTCAAACCCACACTCCTCGTCCGCCGTACAACTTCCTCACCTTACCGTAATCAGAAACGCGCACATGTGAATGCCGCAATCAGCACCATAGTACTCCGGTGTGATCCAGGACGCATGTAAGGTTTCACACCTCATAGTGTCCACACATCCCAGGTCCCCGTACCATCAATCGTGTTTGTTCACGTACACACACTGTCTTTTTCAGCGTGTCTTCCGTCTCCACCCTAATCTCCATCCCCGCGGCATTTATATCATTCCGTCAGGTGTTCCCGCTGGCTTGTTTGGAACTCCATCGCTCGCAGTCACAATTCTACTTGGCCTGGTTGCTCGGTCACCCGCTGACTCGGCCACTATAATAGTCGAGGCGCTGCGGCTTGTGACACGACTAATTTGATCGCCAGATGTACATCATGATTCGATCGACACCCTCGTTCGCTCTCATTCAGTGCATCTGACACGTCTTATGTAGCAACAAGGAACACATGCATTTTCTGCACTGCGTTTTACACGTCCTCGACCAACTCGGTGCGCGTGCGATAGGCTCGCAGGAACGGCCGCGCGCGAAGCCATGATAACAGCCAAAAAGAAATGGTGGATGACCGCGATGCTTATTCCAGTCGATTGACATCACCTCCGTCGGTGTTTGCCCGGCCAAGACCGAAGTCTTTCGCCATCCAAGGTACAATTCTCGTGTGAAGTCTCTCTTGATTCTGCAAATTCAAGCAATGTGCTGACAAGAACTCGCGTTCGTTCGGACTGGTTTCTCAGGCAAGGGGCCCCTTGTACAGCAAAATCACGTATACAACGTGGTATTCCCGCGTACACCAGCGGTCCGAAAGTTTGATGTCGGATTCTCTCTCCCAGGCTTTAGACTCATCAGCCCGAAGCCTCTCAAAGAGTGTCCTTGACTATAAAAATAAGGCTGGTTTGACAGCGTGCGTGTCAGTTCGTGACCCTTTCACCCATCGTACCTCCGCCGTCTGGAGTTTGCCGGCGGTCTCTTGTCCAATCAAGTGCCATCGTGTCGAGAAATATTGGAATGGACTCGCAAACATTTTCTGATGTGCAGCTTAACGTGCGAATGCGCTCAACAAAATAATTTTTAGAATTCTTCAATGGGCCGCAAAACCTACATAAGGTTCTGTTTCACCGCCGCGCCAACTTGATGGGGTAAAGCTCAAATGTTGTGAGCGAAGCATTTTGTAGCGGGGGTCGAATTTTTTGGATTGCCACACACGCACTCTCTCATAAGTTGAATGCTGTGCTTCATTCCATCTCTGAAAACAAGGACGAATCCTTTTCGACCCTCCATCAAAGTGGCCCGCCGTAGATCCGCTATCCAATGCATTATCGGATCGTACACTGCAGCAGCAATTAGTCCCGCGAGCACAGGCTGGCGTTGAACGACATGTTTCAGCCGCATTAAACTCTGATTGGGTGAGCGATAGCAAAGGATGAAACGTTGGTGCACCACGATGGGAACATGGGTCACGGAATAGCTGAGTGCCAGCGCAGTCACACCAGGTATCAGACGACCGAATCTGAGGTGTCCCTCGGAGAGACGAGATAGGTGGCTCAAACCCATTATCTCCACCCCGATGCACGTGGTTAGTCGACGAAGAGGAGCAATCAACATTACGAGCTCCCTTTTACAGGCGCCTGAGATGCAACCTCAGCGCCAGAACCTCGTCCGATTTGGACGAGCCCACGGGCGAATTGGGTTTGCTCGGAACAATAGCTCGAGGATAGGACGGTAGAAGCTTGAATTTTAACTCGGTCCAAGGGTCGCGTGGTGGTCAAAGTATCCAAAGTGTCCCGTCCAGTTGGTCCTCCAGGGCAAACCGACGCGATCGGTCGGAAGCAAAAATGAAGCCCTTCTCCCGGGACTGCCGTTCAAGCGAATCGAGGGATCGCGATCATCATAGTCAAGGTCAAGGTGTCGTCGCTTGCATTGCCCGCTCCAAGTTTCGAACGCCGCCCGGTAAATGTTCGCGGGATCGCTTATGGGGGCTTTCAGACAGTTTGTGTTTGATTTTGATGGAGAAGACTGTTATATTCGTTGCCCTTTCTGCGGGAGGCTGAGTCGCAGAGCCTCTTTGTTGTCGTTCACAGCCTTTTCGTTATCTTCTTGACGGGTGCCATATACTTCTTGCCAGCCCCAACGAGGAATCTTGATCAGTGTTTTACCTTTGATGCTGCGGCGCCGCACATGGCGGAAACATCAACTGTTTTCTGAGCTCTGAACATGGTCTAGTACGCGGTGTCAATCTACTATCTGGTGTGATTCGTATGGATGGTGATAGCCCGGCCCGGTATGTCTTGTCACTATTGATTCCTTCTTACGTTGGGTGCTGGGTCGCAAAGACAAGACGCGCCATCTTTCCTTTTGCTTTTAGATCCCTTTTTCGCATCGCCTTTTGCAATGTTGTCGAGGGAATGTCCCCCTCACTCACTCGAGACCCACGGGAAAACGCTGTGTAAGTCGCCGTCGCACTCCAACTGCCCTAGTACCAAACGATTTCTTAGCATCTTGAAGGATACGCGGAAAACCGCGGGGTTCATTCGTGGGGAAGAATCTTGTCGTTCCTCTTTTAGGGCCCCTTCAACGCGGGCCGCAGACCTCGCCCGATACAGAACCGGATCTTTTTTTTTTTTTTTTGTCCCGCGACATCAAGCTACAATAGGCTTGTCGCCATCTATAAGTCCTCCGATGATAGGCTGTCGATCTTTAGAAGATCAAGCCAACGCCACAATGATGGGAACAGGGAATCAGCCACGTTTATGGATAAACCCGGTAACCCCATTCACATCTTCTCAAGGAATTGATCGTGCTGATTGGCCTCGCAGAAGTTATCGCCCTCCATCTCACGGAGGGGACGGAGGTCGACGGTTCAGCAGTAGGATGCTTTTTCGGTCAAGGAACCAGTGGACGAGTACATGGTCAAAGTGCACCGTGTCGACTGGCCTGGCCATGGTATCATCTTCAGACAAGTCGACAATCATCCTATATATCGGTCTTGACCGGTCCTTCAGCCAATTCACCCTGCTGACGAGTAGCGAAGGACGGGGTACAGAAAAACTAGGTGAGACATCTGAACGATCTTGCTTCCCCCGATGACGACAATGTCACGCGACTCGATATCATCCAGAACATTTCTGATACGCATTGCCCCTGGAATCAACGTTGCCAGGCCCAATGCCCCTACCATGCAACGTTCCCCGCGAGACGGACTAATTCTCCTCATGTTACCCCCCTGAGTATGGTTGATCCGTTAATGCGGATGAGCTGAGGCATTCCGTGAGGCCTCAGGGATATTACG
Source organism: Sutorius australiensis (assembly GCA_038089915.1). Taxonomy (NCBI): domain Eukaryota; kingdom Fungi; phylum Basidiomycota; class Agaricomycetes; order Boletales; family Boletaceae; genus Sutorius; species Sutorius australiensis. Next base: position 29,615 of record JBBPLR010000021.1, read on the forward strand.
GACCTGGGCCTGGGCCTGACCAACTTCTGGTTAGGGCGTTCTTGCTGCCCAGGGCCTGGCCTGGACACAGCTGACGGCCTGCCACCTAACAGCACACCGTCCATTTGACCCTGTGTTGCCACCAGATCGTTCAGGGCTGCGGGTGCGATATGGCAACTCAGGATTAAGATGAACCTGTCCTTGAAGGAACGAAGCCGCGCGATGCGGACTGGCAAGAACGACGGCGGAGCGTGTCGATCAATGAAGTCCGGTGGGCCGCCCAACGAGGGAAACAGCATGCATGCATGAACATTTAGCCTCGAGGATTTCGACGGCGAACACTCTTGAATTCAAACCAGGTACGTTCGGGAAGAGGTTTGTCATCGTCCATACACTAACACATCCACGACATTGCGAATGGACCAGAAGCGATATAAAAATGCTATTGGTGTATATCTTTGCGAGAACAACATTGGCTAGTGATGGTGGGATAACTAGGAGCAGATGGTTACAAGTGCGATTGTTGCGCACACGACACAAAACTGGCGAAAAACAGGAAAACTACTATTGTTGAGACATTTCTATGGTGAAGTGCGAAGACCTCGACTGGAGCTGGGTCTGGAGCTGGAGCTGAGTATTAGGACGCGAGCGAACGTTAACAGAGCATCGCAAAAAGTAGAGAGGACCGAGCGTACAGATTTCTAGACTGAGGGGAACGCCATCCCCAAACTTCACGAATCCATCTTGCCATGGGGACCTCTTTCTTCATAGCGCCGATGATCCACGGGTGTGACAACATATCTTTGGGGGTTGGACGGAGGGTATGCTCCACGATTAAACTGGAAAGCCAACGAGTCAACCGAATGGACAATAGAACGATGAAGATAGCCGTACGTTTGTTTTATAAAGTCTTTCATCTCGTCGGGCCATCTCATATCAGTTTCATCAGTGAGTTGTGGGGGCTGGGGATATGCGATATTAGCGAGCAAAAGGTGGGGGATGATCGTATCTTTTACCTCGCCCTGAGTAATGTAGACGAGTAACTCGATCGTAGTCAAGTCGTCTGGAAATGGGTATCGATTTTGCACGAGTTCCAAGAGCGTAATGCCCGTGGACCAAACATCGGCGCGAATACTGTACTCTTTTCCGCTAATTCTCTCGGGCTGGATGGCAGGTGAGCAAGATGGTGATTTGGTGAACGCACAAACTTACGGCCATGTAAAAACTAGTGCCGGTGAATGTCCCTGCGAGGGACTTGACGAGCTCGCCGGAAACACCGAAATCACACAGACGAACTACACCTTCTCCTGTGAGGAGGACATTCGAGGGCTTGATATCCCTGTGGATCGTTCGAAGAGAGTGGAGGTACGCGAGACCATGGAGGACCTGTGATGCGTGTCAAAGATGAGCGGTAAGAAACTGTGGAGAGAACTTACACCCTCTGCTATGCGACCCGTGACTGCTTCACCGATACGCGCGCCACGTTCTTTGATGCGTTCGCTGACGGCTTCCAAGCTTCCACCTGCACAGAGTTCCATCATGACCTTTACCTCGCTTGAAGAGGGAGACATGTAGGCGCCATAAAACTGGATGATATTGATATGCTTGGAAGTGGAGGAGATGGAGAGCTCGCGCTCGAGCTGCTTCAAAGGAGCCTCGCGAGTCGTAATTGTCTTTCGAGCAAAGATTCTACCGGTGCGGACATCTCTAACTTTGTGGACGGCCCCGCCCTGACCCTCACCGAGTCTGGCCAGTTCTTCCAGGACACTATCGGACCACCGCCCAAACGCCTGCTGGGTTGAGGTCTCCTCAGTTGGGGTGTATGAATCTAGGGTGGCCCTATCGAAAGTGGCGACGAGCTGGTCGATGGTGTTCTCGCTGATCTCGTTTGAGCCAGGGGGGTGAGCAGTCGTGATCTGGACGGTGGGGCGGACGGTGGCGCAGCCAGGGTTCTCGCCGTCCAAGCCAGGCGGGATGAGGGAAGGACCCGCATAATACTCGCTCACCGTGCCTGTGAGGGGTAACTGGAGCTTCGGGCGCGCGCCGTTAGCCCTGGGGGTGAGGGAAGCGCCCGGGATGGATGGGCGGGATGGGATTGGGGAAGAGGATGGGACTGATGTGGGCGATGGTGGACGGAGGGAAGAAGGATCATGAGCGAGTTTACGAATGTGAAGTGGACGTGTTTCTGGGATGGATGGTGATTGTGAACGAGGGGGGTTTCGAGGACCGATTGGGCGAACGTGAGTCGAGTGCATCGTCGTCGCGCTCGTCAACGTCAACCGCTCAGATTTGTTCGCTCAACACGGCCACGTTCATATCCCATCTTGTCATCGAATTCCTTGGATACACGGCAGTGTAGCCAAGTGGTTACGGCGTCACGTTTAGGTCCTTCCTCAATCCGTGATGGGTTTCCCGCGCGAGTTCGAATCTCGTCACTGTCATTCTTTTTTTTGTCCCCATTGTCCACTCGGTGTGGACATCGTCCACACCACGGCACTATAACATGTCAGACCTCAGCTCGGTGGACCTCAGCTCCTCCGCCAGCGCGCCCCCATCCCCGATGAAACCACGACGTCGTCCCGTTCCGCTTCGTCTAGATAGCGTCGGCGTAGACCCATCCATCCTCGTCGGAAAGGTTCTTGTTAGGATACAGCGTTCTCCCAAGCATCCGAGCATGCAATTGCGTTTCTCGGACGGTAGTGCATACCAGATCCTCGTGGATGGTTACGACCCGATACATCCGTGAGTACCCGTTATCTTTCCATTAACCTCATATGAACCCACCGCAGCGGTCTTCCCAAGGAGCTCGAAATGGATCCCACTCTAGCATCGCTCATGGAGGCCACCAATGGCCAACTCCAGGTTGCCTTCACCATCGAGGACTGCGTTCTCATCACATTGACCGACAAGGCATTCGACTCAAAACCCCCCAGAGAACAACGATGGAACCAAAATCATATTGGCGTCGCATTCAAGTTTCGCGAAGATCGGTCCTGGCACTGCGTCTGGGCCACCCTCACCGACCATGAAAATGGCCAATGCGTTTTTCGCGGCTACGACGACGTGTATCTCGACCAACTACAGCGTTCACCTCGCAAACGTCGCTCCCGCGCCCCCTCCTCTCCCATCAAATCGCGTTGAAACCATCGTTAACGCTGTAGCAACAGACGGTGTATACTTACCGCCCAAACTTTGAACTTGTACTAACAACAATCGGAACTGTCTTCGCACTTTATTGTTTTCTTCGTCGCACTGTTTTGATTATCATGCTAACCTGTCAATGTTCCAATATAGTAGCCCATCGCACGCCATATCCCACCCATTGCTTAGCACCAGCGCTGTACTTTAGGATAATCGTTCGACGCTTCTGGCGTGCGAGCTGCGGTCACGGTGCCTCTCCGTACGGCTAGCGAATGACATTTTGATCCTTTACCCCACATTGCCCCTCACGATAACGAACATCTTCGTGGCAACTCGACAAACTGGACAAAAATCTGAAACGTTCGCGGCAGGTCCCTCGAATCTGTATCCGAATACTCGGACGTGTGAAATCTGCTACGGTACACTAGCGTGGATCGCCTATCGCCAAAGTATTTTTTGGTGGGATTACAGGGATTTTCGCGCCGCTACGGAAACCCGTAGTACGCGACATTTGGGTGTCCGACACGCTATACGTTTCGCCTCGAGGCTGGCCATCTATGGATCTCTGTTACTAGCCTGCATCACCCTTCGATCGATCCTCCGGTAGGATGCTGGGCTCCCAAACGAAGCTTCTAGGTGCGCTGTTGCCATCGTGCGTGTTGATAACTAGGTTTGGTTTCATCGAATTTTCCATGGGGAACCTATCATTCGACATTCTTTCTGACGCCTGTCTGATGCTGTTATCGATATTGATCAGATGACTTGATTGCTTTGGATTGCGATTATCATGCTTTCCCGCGGCTAGGTGGACTTGCCATTGTCCAGCCCAGGTCAAACGTTCCTTGGGGTCGCCGTTTTTTTTTACGCTGGTCGCGTTGCTCTATCACTCTCGACTGAACATGACCCCATTTGATCTTGCCGTTATTCGGCCTGGTTGGGTCTCATAGCCCCGCGATGTCGAACATTCCTTGAGCGGGGATTACAGGGTATCCTTGACGGCGTTTCTCAACCGAGGTGCGCTCTCGTATTTCCTGTGGAGGGCGAGCAACGTGTAGTGAACGTTGATACTGCGTGTGTCTGATATAGGTGCCCGTTTCAAATATCGCTGAATCATTTGTCCTCTGCCGCTGCTGTGCGGGCCTGGACGTAAGTGAGCGGGAATGCGCATGCTCCCCCTTGGACGGAGCATGCTGATACACTAGCCAACGGGTTCCTAATCGTGTTCCATCGAATTCCTGTGTTATGGGGATTTCCACGGGCGTGCACAACGTCATGTCCAGTTGCCTGGCGCTCGGGTGAGGATCTTAGATGCTGTGGCTCTCGACCTCTTTTCAATTCTACAAAGCTGCATTCCAAGGGTGCCGACATAATCGGCCAAAACCTTACTTTCCCTGAGGACCTGAATGGTTGCATTGAAACTTTGCAGACGCGGTCAGGGCCTCGCAAACAATGAGTTATATTCAAACCGTTCTCGCACGTTTCTTACAACGATTGTCATGCTCCGCTGGCTCATGATACTGAATGCAGAATGACCAACCATGCGATTGGTAAGAATTTCGAGGGAGAACTTTTTTCCGAGCTTCATCAAGATCTCATAACGCATGACTTGTCCTAGTTCCGGTGCTATGCATTATGAGGTGCCTCTAGCACCATAGTTATTTATGTTACGGCGTGAACTAAACTCCACTGGGCAATCACGACAGTGACAAGATCTGAGCCAAGAAAAATCACCGCATCTAATACCAACGCTCTAGATCGGGTACCATATGCCTGGTTTTTAACAGAACCAGAAAGGGGGCCAACGAGGCCGGCAAAGCAGGTCATGGGCCCAAATCTAGAAATCGTGAGGCTGTGATATATCCGAGAGCGTGCCACAAAGCGGGTGAAGCGCCAGCAGAATGGCTGAGGATATGAAAAAGCAGCCTATTCCATATGGTCGTATTGGCCAGCTTTGTCGCCCAGGGTACAGATCGAGGAACGGAAGTTGATTTTTCCCGTGATTTGGGGGTTCTGACCAGCAAAGCAGTGTAGGATCTTAGGACCGGAGCAAGATGTCAGCCAGGTACGTCACATACAGGTCGGTGCAAGGTTGCCTTTTGGGGATACAGGACCAACACTCCGGCAAGTCGTTTGGAGTCCCGGCTGTCACATCATCACATGCAGATAAAAGGCTTAAAGAGGGGTGATATGCCCATCCAGAAACACGTTTCGCACATACCTCAAGGCAGTAGAGAAGGGATCCACAAGATAAATCTCCTAGAATTTGGCGATGAGGGTGTAGTGACACCTCAGTTACCAACCTGTGTTCGAAGATCGAGATCGACTACAGATACGACTACAATGCAGCGTCAAGAAACGCACGGGAACGTCCGAGCAGGACACGCCATAGCGACAGAATAAATATGGTTACGCTGACGAGGTTTCATCTATGGTGCAATCAATCATATCAGTCACGATGCAAGAGGATAACGTATCATGCACAGCATTCTGGGAGCCATGCTGAGCGCCAGGATGGTCATTTTTTCATAATATATGGCATTTTAGCGGTCTGAACGGTTTGCATTATGACCAATCATACCGCGTAGGTCGTTATCGCAGAGTCGAACGAATACGGTCAACACAGCGGATATACGTGGGACGCATCAATTTTAGGGATTGTCAAAGAGGAATTATTGTGCTGTCAAACCTTGATGAGCGCAGAGTAGGAGGTTCTCCTGAGGGCCCCACCTGACAGATGGACCCTGTAAAGTTGCGTCAACTGAGCCGTACTTACGGAGGTTGATAAGAGAAAAATTGAGCAGTAACCACAAAGACGTATGTTCTTCCCAAGCAAGGTTTCTCGGCTCATGGATCATTCCCACGGATAGAGTCACGCCCAGCTTTGGCCACACAGCCTTAGTAGTTCCTTCTCTCCAATGGCAAGCTCTGACTCTCCTGGTTCAGCAACGCGCGTCTCGTTCGCGTCCCTGACACACCAGAACATTGGTACCGTTCGCAAGCTCAACTCGGTTCTCTTTCCAGTCAAGTACAGCGACAAGTACTATCGGGACATCCTCCAGCCCGAACTAGAACCCTTTTGCCAGCTCAGTCCGTTTCTTTGATAAGGTGGCGGTTTTGGGTCTCTTTCTCACATGATCAGGAACGTAGTTTACTTCAACGATGTCCCCGTCGGAAATATCTGCTGTAGACTCGAGAACAAGGAGTTATACCTGACAACCTTGGGCATCCTCGCCGTAAGTCGCTATATCAGTCTAGACAGGTCAGGTGCACTGACACGCTCACCTTACAAAGCCATACCGATCCCGAAAGCTGGGTTCCCAAGCCCTGGAGCGCATCATCAAGGCAGCATCCTCCCATTACAAGCCCAAAATCAAGCGCGTATTCCTCCACGTGCAGGTCTCGAACGCGGATGCAAAGAGATTCTATGAACGCCACGGCTTCGTGGAAGCTGATATTCACAAAAATTATTACAAAAAGATCACACCACAAGATGCGTGGATATTGGAGAAAGTCATAGGATTAGAACCATAGTTTTGCCCTTGACAAAATGTATTGCATGAAAACCAACACCAAACATCCATCGGTGACGAACGTCAAATCCGGAAAAATATGTATGTTCATAATTTACAGTACGTATACAAGGGTGAGCATAGCTCTCGTCCATCACCGAGTGGCCTCGACGTTCAAGACAAGATTAATACGATAATAATGAAATAGCGGTCCAAACTGACAAGGGCCGGCTATCAGCCACACGAATGACATTTGTTGAGAGGACTGACCAGTTCGATAAGCCGCCGCTTACGACAGTTTGTCGTCAGGATACATCGCCTTCATGCCCACAGTGTTTGACCAACTGGGGAAAAGGGTTAGCAGTGCACTCGCCCAACGATCAGACGCCAACATGCCTGGTGTCTCTTCAGAGCATCCTTACGAGTGAATGTCTTTCCGCATCCCCCATTGCACAAGAATGGTTTCTCCCCGGAATGCGTCTCCCTGTGACGTTTCAAATCGTGCTGTCTATTGAAGGATAATGCACACAGGTCGCAGGAGAATGGTCGCGAAGGGGATGCTGGGTATTGTGGTTGCTGATATTGTGAATCGCCGCGCCCATAATATGGAGAAGTCTGGTGAATATTTGGTGGTGGTTGATGCGGTGCGGGATACTGTTGCGATGGTACCGTATAGTGAGGGACGGCACTCGGTGCCTGATGGGTGTGATTTGGAGATGGATAACTTTGCCGTGGTTGATGGTACGCGTTCGACGGCGGCGCCACCACATATTGGCTTGACACCGGCGGTTGATAGTCACCGGTATACTCGTTCACCCCATACTGGACGGGCGTGTGCACCGACGCCATATTGTGTGAGGCGTCCGGCATGGTTGAATAGGCATTGCTAGTCGACACTGGAATGGTTTGGTAGGTGCCCGAGGGTGGGAGGTAGCGATGGGACTGTTGGGCACCGGATGGCCATTGACTACCTCGGTCAAGGTCGCCTGGAGGGTAAGAGTATCCACGCCGATCGGTCATGGTGAGGATGGGAGAAGTGGAGGTACTATGTGGTAAGGCGCTGGGGCCTTTGGGTTCATAAGGATTTTCGGGGCCGCTGGAGCTTCATATAAACAGAACATCGAGCAAGCAATTTGCCGGCGCCGCAGCAGGGTGAGTGCGGCACAAGCAAACACAACCAGTCGTAACTGGTTTGTGAGATCTCGCCTGAGGTTGCCCGATCGAGCGCTGCTTCGAACGTGCCTGAGAACGGACCTGAACGCCTGATCTTGGGTGGTTAGCGAGTAAGATGACCCTGAGCAGTATAATTTTTGCACCAACCGTATAACCAAAGTAAGGCAGGGTGATGAGACGACTCTCTCATCGGTGGCACACCAACTTTCATCGACCTGGATCGAATTGGAAGCAAACCGAATATAGTTGAAAATTTCTCAGCTAGCATCGTGGCGATGCCAGTCAAGCAATGAGGGTTCGGTCCTCCTGACCTCCCGTATCGAGTCAGGTTTCTCATATAGCTGACCTGAGAGGAATGCCATTGGTTCGTGTTTTTGTCTAGCATAGCCCAGCTCCGGCATGATCGAACCTTTAAGTTTTGTTCCCAAAACTCTCACTCGGACCGTACCAGCCCGTTTTGCGCGCTCGGAAAGATGTACGTTGATCGCACGCGTCTACCTCTTATAGTGCCTCGTTGCTTGACTATCAACGCGGATCTTGTAAGTACCACAAGACACACCGATGGAACTCGGGCGTACCTGTCAAATTCCTCATAGGCCTGTCAGCAGCGTGGCATCCCATCGAGCGACGCCGCCGGAAGGTCACACGAGGCTGCATGAACCATGATCGATCAGCCACAACCAACGTGTTCTCTTGACAAGTATGTTTTTAAAAAAAATCATGTTAGGATTTCTTGTCGTCGTCGTCGTACCGTTCGCTCACGAGAAATTGCGAAACCGACTCTGAGCGAACCAAAAAAGGGCGTATCAGTTGATCGACGCAAAATGACGTATGTTTGATAGGGCCACCTCCTCTCCGCCATCATGTCGAAACGTCCCCCATCCACCCCATCCATCTCGGGTAGAAAAAAGCCCAAACTTGCAGCTGGTCAGGCTCTTTTGGATACTTATTTCCGTGTCGCCGGTTCCACCAACGGTAACTTGACTGCGACAACAGCACACTCACGGCAGTATCACGGCGATGTCTCTTCGGGTCCCATTTCTGAAAACCCGATTGCCTCACTTGAGACAATGAACGATGTCAACTCGTTCCATAGTTTATGGCAGGACGGACATGGGACGCAAGAAAACCCCATTCAGCTCGATTCAGGAGATGACCTCAATTCACAAGGTTCTCGGATGCAAGCATCAGTACGGCCATCTCGCGATCGCGCTGCATCTCCCCTTGATCATTGCGAGAACGCTACGGCATCTTTGTCGACACGAGGTCAGACGAATTTGGGTCTGGCTCTGCGTCGGCTCGAGCCAGATGTCAACTATAGTCTAGTGACGGTCGATCCGCTGCGCTATCCCATTCAACAGTGTCCTTGGCCGGTCGCCTCTCCAGCACCGTATTCTTTCCTCGTCCATACCCTCACAGCCTTGGTAGAAACTCGCTCTCGCGTCGCCATCCTCGACGCACTCACCAACACTCTCAGGTGTCTCATATTATATCATCCTTCGTCCCTGTTGCCGGCAATTTATCTCTTATCCAATTCGCTCTCCCCCGCTTATTCTCCGCTAGAGCTTGGCATCGGTGCCTCTGTTATCTCCAAGGCCATTCAACATGTATCTGGTCTCACTCCTGCAGCCTTGCGGAAGTTGTATAAATCTTCAGGCGATCCGGGCGATGTTGCATTCAAGGCCAGGTCCAACGTTCATACGCTAGTAGCACACCCTCCTTTACTCATCGAGAGTGTGTATCAATCGATGTTGAAAATCGCTCATATCAAAGGGCAAGGAGCAACAAGGCAAAAGCAGTCCATTGTCGAGCAACTGCTTGTCGCCGCGAACGGAGAAGAGACACGATTTTTAGTCCGCGCGCTGTCACGGAATTTGCGCGTGGGTGCCGTTCGAACATCCATATTAACAGCGCTTGCGAGGGCTTTGGTCTTGTCTCCACCTCCAAACCCAAGCATACCCATTCCATGTAACTTGTCACTGCATGTGACACCCCAGCTTCTCGAGTCGATTAAACCATCATCGTCGGGAAATGAGCAGAAACGTACTGAACCTCAACGCGACGAACTTGTGTTCAAGTTTGCGGACGCCGAAGCCCTCGTGAAACGGGTGTATGTTCAACACCCCAATTATGATCACATCGTTGCTGCTGCTATTGCCGGTGGACTCGACGGCCTCCATGCGCGGGTCCCGCTCACCGTTGGTAGGCTGCTGTGTTCCTGATCCAGGCTCCTTAAGTAATCCTTGGAGTCAGGCATCCCTCTCCATCCCACACTTGGCTCCCCAGTCCGATCACTTGACGAGGCATATGGTCGACTGAACGAGATGCCATTCACAGCGGAATTCAAGTATGATGGCCAACGTGCACAGATCCATGCTTCAAGGATGGTTGATAACAATCCATCTATTTACATCTTCTCTCGGCATCTAGAGAATATGACCGGTAAAGTAAGAATTCCGTAGCCTTGTATATACGGTCTGACTGATCCCACGCTCCGGTCCAGTATCCCGATGTGGTTTCATCGGTCAGGTGTATATTTGCTAGAGCGCCAGACCTACAGTCTTTTATTATTGATTCAGAGATTGTTGCCATAGATCCGAACGGTGGCGTCCTCGGGTCATTCCAAGAGCTCTCGAACAGGGCAAGGAAGAATGTAGAAATTCGGAATATCAAGGTTCCTGTTTGTGTATTTGCTTTCGACTTGATGTACCTTGATGGCCAGGTGAGCCTTCTTTCGCCACCATTCTCTTGACGTTTGACCTTGCGTATAATTGGCCCTCACCACTAGACCCTACTGGGACGATCACTCCGGGAAAGGCGGGATCTATTGAGAACACGTTTTCCTCCCTTGTCCCCAGCGGAACCAGGACCGGCTCACTTTAATCATGTCACTAGCTGCGAAAGCGAGCAAGGGCGAGAATGTATGGAAGCATTTTGGAAGAAAGCCGCGGAAAGTCGTTGCGAGGGCTTGATGATCAAGGTTTGTTCTCATATGGGTCCTCCCAGCGCGCTTTCATTTTTGGTCAGCTCCTGGACAGCGTTGAAAAATACCAGATTGCCACGTCGCACAGTGAAAGGACTCGAAAGCAACCGTTGCCGGCCACGTATGAGCCTGGTATGTGAATGTCTGACATGTCCGTGAAACTTGGGAAGCGAAAAATCATTCCGTCACTTTGTAACTCTTCAGATAAGCGAACTTCCGCTTGGCTGAAGCTCAAGAAGGATTACGTGGACGGTTTTGGGGATACGCTCGACTTAGTCCCAATCGGTGCGTGGAATGGAAATGGGCGCAAAGCAGGATGGTGGAGCCCTGTCCTTCTCGCGGTCTGGGACTCCACAAAGGCAAGGTTGATTGCCGTGTGCAAGTGTATGTCTGGTAAGGCTTGTCGTATCACACCACGCGCTTTTGCATAATCAATTGTCCAGGGTTTTCCGACGCGTTTTATAAGGCATGGCCAGTTCCCGTAGGAAAGGAGCATGAGAAGTACTCAAACCAAAAAACAGGATCTCACGGAAAGATATGCTGAGAATTCCACCAACTGCTCGTGTCTTCCGTTGGGTGACTATGACATTGGAGGTGAGTGCTATTCTTGTTCTGCCGGTCAGTTTTCGGGGCGCTAAAAAAAGATGTACGGCTCCCGAATGTAGGCTTTAGACCTCACGTTTATTTCAGGCCTCGTGAAGTATGGGAGATCCGGGGCGCCGAGTAAGCAGATCGAAAATTTCGCACCTTGGATTTTCTTTTCTTACTGACCGTGTTGGATGGTTGGACTCTAGTATCACGCTCAGTCCCGTTTCCGTGGCTGCACTGGGTGAGGTATCTTCCACGAGGGGTATGAGTCTGCGGTTTCCGCGCTTCGTTCGCGTCAGGGGGGATAAACATTCGGAACATGCAACGACTTCTCAACAGCTCGCTCAGATGTACCGTGATCAGCAAAGCAGAGGTAGAGACACCACGGGCGTCGAGGACGAAGCTCTCATAGACATGGAAGTCGAAGAAGCACAACTCGAGGATGAATCGGACGGTGGAGCTGAGGCCCTTTAGTGATATGTTATGAGTTGGAATCGAGAAATATGTCTTTAATAAATCTGTAAGCTATCTGTTCCAACGTCTTCGCACGAGGACCATAGGTACAGTGTATCCCTTCCCCATTCCTTCCCAATACATTGCTCATTCACGATCTGTTTCGCTTGCTCAGTGTTTCCGACGTTCCCGAGATATTCGGTGCGTCGCGGGCCACGTCCTTAAACTGCTGGCCAAAAGGGGATGACAGTCGAGAGGGCTGTATGGTACGCGCTACCCTTGGGAAATGCGGTATCGACAGCGCGCTTCAACTCGCCACTCGACAGTGCATCCTTCCAAGTACTGTCACTCTCCCCGAGAGGCAATAACCCCTGGAGGTGTGCGTACGACACGAGAAGAGAGTACTTGATCACGAGCGTTGGGGGTGACGAACCCGTGCTCTGGGATGCGTGGTCATTGCAGAGCAGCTGCAAAACCTCTGAACATGTCGCGATCGTAGGTCGTGGTGAAATGCCGACGTCTGTTCGACTGGCGTCACCTTCCCTGGTGGAAGACATGACCCGGCCACGTCTGGGGAAGGGTCGAGGTCGGGGCTTGACCCCTGCGGTGGTAGACGGCCCGGACGACAGGAATCTCTGGCATACTGTGATTTTGAAAGTGAGGACCGGGATTGTCTTTGGCAGGCTTTCCATCAAGGTCCGTGTGATTTGGGGAGAAGATGTGTATAAGCGTGTCGTCAGCGTGGCTGCGAGCATGGAACCATCAAGAGATCCCGACAATGTGAGATGGATGAGCTGAGAGAGACCTTAATGTGTATGTCGAGTCCATGCGCATACTGTGAAGACGCACAAGTGTCAACAGTCGAATCCCCATCTCACGGCGGCCGTTATCCTCCTGTCCGACAGAGTGAAAGACCATGTCAAGCGGGACATCTACCTCCCAACGCGAACCAGTGCCTCCCCTCGGAGGCGGGATTTGTGACAAGAGAAGTAAAGAGAACTTGTCTGCGTCGAAATGAGGGTCATTTCAGATTTTTTTAAATTCCACAGACTGGGATCTTACCCCCGGACTCTTGGAATTTGAGCAACTCGTCCTTTTCAAACAGGGACAATAGCCACTGAAGGATTGGCCACGCATGTTCAGCGACTACTGCCGGCGTGCCATGGCTTTGGTGGAAGTCAGCATCTTGGACATCATAAGCACCTCTTCCGCGCTTCTTGTTCGTATCCTGAGGCAAGAGATTTTTGCGCTGTACGAACCCTTCCTTGAGAAGGGCCCAGCAATTTCTACAATCCTTAATACATAGGGATTCTCGAGCGATGACCGAATCCTCGTCATGGCCAGTATCGCTCGATGATGGGGGCAAGTCGACGCCAGCGACATCATCCAATGGATATCGCGGTAGTGCTCTAAATAGAGAGCTAGGTGAATTTGTTCCAAGAAACGAGAACAGGATCCGCTGAGCGGCTTGAGAATCGACTACGGTGGGAGATAAGGAAGCCTTGGAAAGACCGGGTTTCTGTTTCGTGGGGGAACCCTTGGCAGGGGAGGGAGGAACTCGTTCCTGATGGCTTAACTGGTCGCCGGTGGAGGGTGGGGGGGGAAACAGAGCTATGTAAAGGAGTTGGCGAATATGGTCACTGTCCAGTTGCGATGAGATCGGATCTAGAACAGCGCAGAGAGAGAGACCTACGGAGGCGGCTTGAAAGACGAAGACCGCAATTGATCGAGAAGCGCTATACCGGCTTCGTATTGGCCCTCCTCGAAACAGGTGTCGACCAGACCGCGTTGGTACCTGGTCATCTCGCGCTCGTTACTCGGAGCAACCATCGTGATGGCCGGGAAGGAAGAGACGCGAGGCGCGTCACTGCTGTTGTAGAACGCGGTGCACGTGACGAGTAGTAGTAAGCGCACTGCGGTCCGCGTCGTTCCTGAGAGTGGTGACGGTCTGTGGGTTGCTGGAGGATGTGTGGGGGCATCGTCCAGGTTGAAAGGGTCGTGTAACGCGCACCCATCGAAAGCTCCAAGTCGGTTACCGAAACACGCGACTCGGTTGGAATCTCACGTTGGTTTTGATCACCGCGTTCGTGCGGTATTTCGGGGTGAAAGCTGTCCAATGTCGTCAATTTTATGGGTCAGCACCATCGCCTCGTTGCATCGTCCAACTTGATGGTCGCTCGACATCTCGACGCCCACTGGTCGTTTGCTGACAAATTCAAACTCACATAGAGCTTACCAAGACCTCAACGTCGCCGTCGTACTCGTCGTACGTCGTTCCTTGTTACCACCAGTTCCGATGCGGCGCATTGTTGATGCACGGCCAACTGAGCGCAGTTGAATGTTCCTTCCTCGCCCAATAGGTCCTGTTCGTCATTTCCTGGGTCAATTTCATCGGACGATGGCCACGGCCACAAGTGAATCTGGATCTCGTGGACCCGTTGAGTCCGCAATACATGACAAGGTGAGCATATGCCGATCAGCGCACCGGGAACGGCCTCCAACCCATCTCTCAGCTAACCGCTTTGCTGCAACCTTCACGACTCACCATTACAAACGAGTCCCATCTCCACCGCCATCATGCTCCCATGAGGGCCCAAGGTGGAGGTAACGGCGAAACACGTCAGTCGCTCTTTCCAAATGTCGGCAAATAATTACCCACTCACGTGTTACCACCGGCGCTGTCTAAAAAGATTTCGCAGTGCAGATCATCTCAGAAGTGTTCGAGGGAAAGGTATATCACCATTTTCATCGTCAACACTGCCATTGATCCAAATTCTCAGACCACTTTACAACGGCACCGAATAATTCACTCGGCACTGTCAGACGAGCTTGCTCAAGGGCTCCACGCGCTATCTTTGAAAACATCGACGCCAGAGGAGGCGCAGCGGTTGGCTGCTGGACGGGCTGGGTGATGCTGTGAAATATGTTCGGCTGCTTAGATTCGACAATCATGAGAGCAGTCGTTTTAATTAATACACCGTCCAACCCACAATTGTCCTTGCGGCCTACCCTCACCGTCAACGACAATGCGATTCTTGAGTGCCAAGTCTGTCCTGCTGGCGATGCTCATCCGCAGTAATGTGAGCTTGTACGAATCCCCCTCGCCGGTCTATTCAGTCTCGATACAATTCGTAGTATTGACTGCGGTTGATCCGCAACAGCCAATCCGGGTGTTTCCACCCCGAAGCGTCATACATTGGCTCCTCCGTTGCTCATTCATCTTCCTGTTTTCCTCATGCACCTCGGTATGAAACATTCATTTCTTTGCGCGACCAGATCCTCTGTTAATGTATGGTACGTTGTCGCCCTGCGACTATTCTCATTCACCATCGTGGAGTTAAGATCAGCGTCGGCTCGTGCACAGCAAGCACTGAACCCCGGCGACGATCAAGAATGGTTGCTGTTACTAGCGCGGACATCTTGGAAACGGTGTCCACGAGTCTCAGTTTCCGTTTTCACGTAGTAGCGAAGGCTGGACATCCGTTCATACAAACTGGTCCTCCGGCTCTACGACCTGATGGCCCAGATGGTCAATTTCTCATATATAAGCCACGACGCTGTTTGCAACATTTCGTCCTCATCCAAGCTTTCTGTTTTTCCCATGTCTGACCGGAGAACATACCGAGAAGAAGCACGGCCAACCCTCCCTCCCGTCCGAGACTTGTTCCGAGGTGTGTCACTGTCCTTGCGTGCAGAGGAGGGTCTAGATCTGACGCCTTTTCTCGAAGATGAACTGTCCCGTTCCCCCAGACCTCCGACGAACCCGACTCCGCCATGGATCGTCCCCGGTCCTCGCCCTGACCAGAACTTTGAACGATCGTTTTCTCGAGTTGAACGTCGTCAAGACTGTCAACTGGATGGACCCGGCGTCCAGGTATACCCCTTTGCTAATCCCGTGGCAACGATTGATGTCCTCTGCAGCGTTCTACACCTTCGGCCGCCTTTTACTCGCATCCCCCACAGCAACGCTATGACGGGCGTCCTTCATCTCGTTCCTCCCCTCCGGATAATTTATCGTCATCTATGACACATTATCATTCACAGCTACCTCCACCGTACCACGCTCGTTCTGCTTCCCAAACGGATCAACCGCCCGCGTCCCACGATCACGCCCCACCAGGGTCCCATCCGTATCATTCAAATCCAGCCACACAGTCGTACAATTACTCCTATGGCCCCACGGGCATGTCGTCCAGAGGGACCTACTCCGAAAACTGCGCGAGGGAGCAGCACAGAGAATCCGTGTCTACGTCCGTCCCGTCGGACTTGACTCGCCAGCCCTCCGTGTCCTCGCCTTCTTCATTAAAGTACGAGTGCGATTATTGCGGCAAGGGATTCACTCGGCCAAGTAGTCTCAAGGTATGCACATCACCACACCGTCCGTCCGTCTTCCTGATCACGACCTCTAGATCCACTTGAACAGTCATACTGGCGAGAAACGTGAGTGACCTGCTTGCCGTCGTTGAATTCGTCAAGCGTCTGACCATGCCCACCTCGATGCATGTAGCATTTGTTTGCACTTTTGAAGGCTGTGGCCGCAGCTTCAGTGTGCTCAGTAACATGCGCCGGCACGCACGGGTACACGCCGAGGCTCTCAGTCGCCACCAGGAAAGCTCGAGTGACGAACAGTGATAGGCAATAGAGCGCAGGTGCTCCACATTTCTCCGCAAACGCCGGTCCAACGATCGGTTTCAGCAGTTGTGCAAACGACAACGACTGCATGTCCCACTTCTCATTCTTTCTTGTTTCTGTTGGGTAATTTATTTCTCCATCCAAAAGTTAATCTCTGGCACGAAGGTCAACCATCCATGTAACCACATCTATTCCCTTTTTGCTCGCATTCGTTCCCTTCCCCATCTAACTTGAGGCTGTATCCCATATTGTCTGCAATCTTGTTCGCTCATAGATGCTATTATTCATTTATTTATTCATCGCGTAGAGTTCCATCCCAACGTTTTGCATCTCGATGTATCTCCATCTCTAGTACTCGCTATTTATTCATCGTTAACGTACCAATACTAACATTATCACAGTTATTTTTGCATACGACGCTCAGGACGTCGTTCATTCATAGAACACGCGCATCGTCACATAATGCCGTTCCCTTGTTCGTTCCGTAAATCGCTTCCCCCTACTCCGCCGTTTCCTCAGCACACATGCACCAAAGAGTCCAGAGCGACCGAGTACGATCTCGGGCATATTTCTCGGACTTATTCGATCGCGCGCGCTACCCCCCACTTGGAGACCCGTCGACAGGGACCAGCGGCCACGTTCAAAGGATTTTGTCTTACTCTCCAATTGAGACGTCGGAAACACAGCCATGTGTTTCATTTGGCGTACCTCAAGGCTGGTCAACTGATATGATGATATGATGGCAAGCGGGCTATAAGTAGGAAGAAAAAAAAAAAGACACAAGACGACGAGTCACGTAAATTACGGAATTCCGAGATCATGCTTTAACCACGCAGTGGCGATGACATGCGATGTCTGCGAGACGCCTCCCCGTTGAACTTGAGCTTGTCTGCACACCGGATGATGTCGCACGGACGTAAGATGAACAACCAATGATTAATAGACCAAGCACTCCAAGAGTCCAGGCAAACCACGTACGGTGGTGCTACTACTGCGTACGCATTAAAAGGCAAGAATAAAGAGATAAGCCGACGACGCATAAACCGCCCACACGTCGTGCCCTCGAGCGCACATATTCTCCGCAGATCATGTTGTCATACCCACATCGCTGCAGCGAGGTCGCTCGGAACGCCACATAACGCAAACGGCGTCATCAAATGTCATCCGTCATCCCTCCCAACTTAAGTTTGGGGTTCACCGCACACGCCGTTGGCAGGCTACAAAGAGATGGCACGGCCTTTGCCAGAGCGGACACTCCGAAAGCGCGAGCGGCCTCTCTCACGCGTTCCCTCACCACTCCCACCGCCGGATTCGTCAAAGGCCTGGTCTGCCCGGGTATAGGTGATGACACGGGGACTCTTGTGCGTAAAGCCCGCAAATGCAAGCGCCTTGCGGACGCTCAGAATCTCTTCCCCGTGAACCTCATGTCGCAAGAGTGGATCTTTGGTGTCGTTTACGGGCACACCATTGGCAGGAGCCAGAGGCTAGGAAGCAACGTGTTTGATGAGCGTGCACAAGACGTGTAAATGAATGAAAGCATGCCTCTGGAGGGATGTCAGAATCAAAATGTCTCGTATCTTCGGGGTTTATCAGTTCGGGGCGATACGGTGCGGGATATTGGTGAATACGATCCCACTCGATGCCATTGAACCATGGGTGGGCCTACCCTCAATACCGTCAGTGCGCAGGCGATGCAGTGCGAAAAGGACACGCCTTGATCATCTCTGCCCCATCATCCGTTTGAGAAGTTGATATAATGAAGCCGCTGCGGCGCGCCTGAATTGCGAGGGCATCAGGTTGGAAAACCGATGCGGACGCCTGGCTACCGAGACGGTCTTCTGGTTCACAGAGGAGTGCTTTCATCAGGCTGACACCCTCATGCGAAACACGAGGACGGGAGGGGAACTTGAGCGACTGCCTCCAATTGAGAATTTTTTGGCGAGTCACATGCCGCTAGAAAACGAGAAAAAAAAGCGAGTCAGGCTGTTTCCGATCCTGTGCTCATTAGAACCAAGCACACAAGACACGTACGGAGTTGCTGATGAATGGAGGGTGTCTATGCACCACTATGCGATTAGCGATGTGAACGGAGCCGCAAACCACCGATTCCTTACCCGTACAAACACTCAAACATGATCACGCCCAAACTCCACCAATCACACGAGAAAGAATAGCCGTTACCTCTGATGACTTCGGGTGACACTAACGATTTAAAAAAATGGAGGAGGCATTAAAAGGATAATGGCAAAATATCTTACTATACGAGTTTGTACCACATCTTTGGGTCGAAATGGAAGCGTCAATATATGCATCCGGACTTGCACGAGAAGAGGAAAGAGCTTACACGGAATACGCTAGCTGCAGCGTGGCGTGGGCGTGAGGGATGGTGACGGCGCGGAAATGGAATAGGTATGAGAACCGTCGTACCTTCCTACGATTCTTTTCGCGCCAGGTGAAGATACCACCTTCCCCATTAGCGTTTCCCAGGAGCAGTTCGATATCTTTCCTGTCCATGCGCCTCGTCCTAGTTGCGTCCGCGTTTCCGTCGTCAAGGTCGACTCCGTGTTTGTGCAACAGTTGCCGCCGTTGCTGCTCATAATCTGCCCCGGACGTGTCAATGACGGATTGCCACGCGAACATGAGGGACGGGTTACATGATGTGTCATGCGCCCAGTGGAGATCGGTGCTGTGGATGGCAGGTCAGCGCTCACGCCAAGAATGGGGTCAGGTCCGACCCCAGTGTGGCGAATACTGACGCAAGCCCAAAGTCACTCAGTCGTATGTGTCCCTCCGGATCAAACAAAAAGTTCTATCAGAAAGACCCAAGATATTCCGTTTATCAAAAACGGACCTTAATATCCAAGAATTGAGAGGGCTTACATCAGGTTTAATATCACGATGAATAAAGCCAAGTTTGTGGCATGACTCGATGGCAAGGACCATCTGGGAATAACGCGCTCCATCGCAAAACGGCATGTGAAGCGGCAAGGACGAACCTCGGCAACATAAAATCGGGTAAAATCCTCCTCGAAAACGTCTCGTTCTATCAGAAGATTGAGAAGATCTCCCCCTCCCATGTATTCGAGTACCTATATTTATTTCGATGAAATCAAAATGAATCAGTGAAATGATCCCGTTCCGGCAGTGTACGCAGTCGGGTGGTGATAGAACTACCGACCAGATAGAGGTTGTCACGGTCCTGGAAGCTGTAGTACAACTTTACGATCCACTCCGCAGCACCTGGAGAGGAAACCAATGAAGCGGATTTGAGAACGTCGCGTTCAGCACGGACATGGCCTTCCTGCCCTTTGCGTAACATGTCCGTTTTGCGTAACTAGTGTGAAAGTCGAAAATGGTGCGGGGGGTAAAAATATTTAGCAAATATGAAATTAAAAGATATGGGTACCTGTTTCATGGCGAATAACTGACCGGAGTCTCGTTCTTTGACGAGCGACACGACGCCAAATGCACCTGTGGGGTTAAGATGAACGTAAAATTGACATTTATATCAAATTCATGGAGTGCGAACCATGACCGATAGTCTTTAGCTTTATGAAGGCGGTCACGTCTACTTTTCTGCGACGGTCACGAAGATGTTCGGTTTCGTTCTGACGCCAGCGCGCGCGCAGATGTTCCTTGTATTCCTCGGAGAGGTTCATGGCGATCATGTCTTTCTCCATGGCGACCCTTCTCTGCTCTCGAGACGGGGTTTGCCGAAGAAGGGGAAAATATAGATTCTCAAAGTAGATCCGGGCAGACACAGCTTTCTCGAGCGTCGCGAGCGATGGAGTGATCGGCTTTCTCTGGGAGTGGGCCAAAGAAGGCAGGAAATTTCTGGAAAGGACCGGGGGGTCGTCCTCGTGTTCACCTACCTCTGGATGGGTGACGAGAGGTCCGGGCCACCACATGGTGGGGTTGCCGTGGTGAGGAAGGCCGTCTACGGTGGAAGAGACGCGAATGTTTTCCTGTGCGGCTGTTGTGATGATGGACGAAGATGGGCTACTGAGTCCGTTTACGACCCGCAGCGGCGGTGATTGGGCACCAGGGACGGCGGTCGCCGAGGGCTTTAAAGCGTTGACAACGTCGTTGATAGCTCTTGCCCTGTTGGTGAGTCTCACGCGGGATTTGATTGGCCTGGCCCACCGCGGATCTGGAGTTGGAAGGCTCAAGAAGGGGCGAAGTGGGAACGAGAGAGAAGCAGACCTCCGAGTTTTCCCATACCGTCTGGTCCCCACCTGGTGAGGAGGGCCTCCGCCTGGTCGGCATCGGATGCGTGCACGAGGTGACTAAGAGAGATCGATATGAGCGAACGCATGGAGAGAGGGAGGACGCACACGAAGCCGATGGGCTTGGATACCATGTCCTTACTGATCCGTCTGTTCTTTCTCAAGGGGGAAAGGACGGTGGTGGGATCGTTGCGGGATCCGGCGATCAGGTTTGATTGCGGCGACCACTGAAACAGACGGGATGGAGAGGGCGTCGGTATCATGGCGAGGAGATCGTAAAAGCCCTTGTGAAGGACTGTACCAGCAGGGGCGGGAACGGCATAGACAGGGACGGGATACGGGGCGGGGAGGGCGGCGAGGTCATCATCCATGACCGAATTAGTGATCCACGAGGGAGATCTTGGGTCGAGGCAGGTAATCTGAGATATAATAATATAATACAATATTATATTATATCAATAATATCAATATCAATATCAATAATAACAATAATAATAGAGTATGAATGTGTTCGTCATATACATATGGCCAGTCTGACCCATTTATTCCCCCTCCCTCCACTCCACATCACGCCCCGATCGTACTCGTGCCCTCCCCCTCGCCCTTACCCTGCTGTACATCTGCCTCGTGTCATCCAGATTCCCGGTCTTCATGTTCTCCTCGTTCTCCCTCTGACGGCCCTGACATCTTGCTTCCGACTCATCGCCTCGCCACAAGCCTCTCTGTCTCCTCACCCGCTCATTACCACCCTCCCCGCGTGTCGCTTCATACTTATAAACCCAAATTTTCTTCTTTCATTGAACCATAATATTCTTTCCTTCCTCTTTTGCCTATCTCCTTAACTTACTATGACGAGCCCGAGGGACGATCGTATGTACGGACAGGTTGCCAAAACACGCAGAAGCCCTCCCGGAGGCGATTCGCAAAGTAGTGGTTTCTTTCAGACGGGACAGGGTGGGCGAACTGTGCTCCCTCCTCTTTCTTCAGCATTTCCAACCTCACGTTCTCCAGGTCTGTTTTTTTACATAGTGTTCATCCAATATGCTCAACTCTTGGCTCTCGCCTACAGGGCCCGCAGACTATTCTAATCCCTACTCTCAGCCGCGCACCTCTCCACCAAAACCCGAACACATCCAGTCCAGTTATGGCCAATGGCCCCCATCCGCAAACCGTGCGTTCCATCTCCCCTCCCTCTCTTTCATCCCTTCACCATCCCCTCCATTTCAGCCACAACCGCTCCCCAGCACTCTTCCTATTACGACTACGATTCAAGATACCAGCAGACACAATACCAGACCTACTCTTCCCGTACCTCAACCACTATCACCACCGATCCCCAAGGGTCTCGTAAGCTTCCTCCTCTCAGCGTTCCTGCGCCCCAAATTAGAGATGACCGCTGGCAAGGCGCCAGTTATGGTTCTGTGGGCCCTCACGTTTCCAACTATGCCGACATTCGCTCCCCAACCGCGACCTATCCTCCCGAATACGCCCAGTTTCAGCCTCATCCCACCTACTCTTATCCTCCCGTGCCCGATCCACGCAGTCATGCCGCCCAACAACCATCCATGCATCACTCCAATCAATTACCCATGAACGGCGTGTATCACCCCGAGCGTGGTCTCCCCGCCCATGTGGACGCCCACGGCCCTTCTCCTTACGCCAGGGGGCACGTGACAAACAGTGTGCTCACTCAAGAGCCTGCTTCTGTGCTGGTCACCGAAGAGCCCGTCATCAAAAAGAAGCGCAAGCGTGCCGATGCAGCCCAGCTCAAGGTTTTGAACGAGACGTATTCCCGCACAGCATTCCCATCAACGGAGGAACGTGCTGAGTTGGCGCGGAAACTTGACATGTCTGCGCGAAGCGTTCAGATTTGGTAGGTCGTCCGACATCCCGGTTTGACATCGCTGACGTGCGAAACAGGTTTCAAAACAAGAGACAATCGATGCGCCAGACTAGTCGCCAGGCGGCCAGCTCTGCGGCCAGCGGTCCACACCAGTCGTTTTCGATGACTTCCCAGTCCGAAGACGTTACACACTCGTCGTACGGCGGCAGTCTCAGTCCTACAACGCTCCCTGCACATAGTTTTGTTCAACGCTCAGACTCCCGCCAAGTAGTAGGACCAGACGCCCGAGCGCCCGCCCAGAGTCGTCGCGAGGACGATTCTCGCAAATGGCCATCGGGTCGATACTGATCTCGATCGTTCGACATCTTGATTTCATCTCTTCTGGATTCTCTATACAATTCATGTCACTCTTTGGAATTCCCTGCATCTCAATATTCGTCAGGACAACGATCATTCATTATCATCTCTCTAATCTACACGTGCTCGAGTGAGCCCTTAATATTGTACATATTCCTCCATATACATTAACGCATCATCCACTCAACCCCATTTGTCTTTGCTCTTCGTATCCTTTTTTCTGTACCGAATAGTGTTTCCAACGTGACCGTATAGAGCTTTATGTACTTATGGCGTCTCTTCTTTTTCTTTTTCTCCGAATCCTGGATCAAGTGGGGGTATGTACTGTTATTATTTGGGTCCTGTACTAAGAAGCCGTCTCGTCGGAACTCCGCGGTTTGTTGCGTAGGGTATTGTTTTCTTAGAAGCTGCTGTGCTCGACTAAAGGCGTCGGGATGTACGTTTTTGTATAGCACTGATCTGTAACTTGGATCTCAAAGAACCTGTGCGATACGGAGATAGATCAACGAATCGATAAGATACACGAGGTATCAGGATAGACCTTTTCGTACACGTCCTTTTCGTTCGACAGAACCTTTTTTTTTTTCCCCTCCTCTTCTCGCTCGTATACAAGGGACACATCAGACACACAGACACACACACGGGACAGGAATGGGCACGGGCGTCGATGGAAGAAGGCGACGGAGACAGAAACGCCGCGATTGATGGGCCGCGCGAAGGACCTACAGACCGTTGGGGATTGCGTGGAGTTGACATCGTCATCATCACGTCTTCGACCTTCGGCCGAGATGCTTCCGCTCAACACGTCGGCGCGCGTTGACATGGCTACAATGGGAGAAAGCCACCCAGCGCTCCAGACCCACTTTGTCGAGCGTGATCGCAGGTCTAGGCGGATTCTGATTTTAATGATGCGATAATTATAATTGGGGACTCATCTATAATCGGGAGGGGAACTGGTTATCGTCACTGTCATGATCACGTTGCCTCGTTCATTCGAATAAGAGTTTGTTTATGAATAGGGAATTGGGATTGTGTGGCCGTTCCTGCCACATTCGATATGATGATTCCCGTGAGTCTGGTCATCCCATGTCGTTGAAACGTCAGAACGATCCCCTGTGAATGTCTGTGTACGTGTGGCAGCTTGGAAATGAATTACAATTGTGGCGATCATGACAGGGCAAGATGATAACAGTGTCGGACGAGAGAAGATTGACTTGGGGGATTCATCCGTTGATCGCGGGTAGATGGTAGGGGGAGGAGGATGAGCGGCCCGTCGCTCGCCCAACTGCGCTGTAACGACAAGTTTCAAGGAAGGACGGACTCATCAATAGAAAAAAAAAAAAAGAAAAAAAAAAGCCGCTCAGTTTCGGCGAACAACTAGCAAGTACTGAAATTCAAACAATCACCGACGTAAATATAACCGACGGAAGCAAATTTTTACGAGTTTCTGGTTACTGAAAAAGGCAATCTTGGATCGTCGCGGAAGCTTCCGCTGAATTGTATATGTTTGTACTCGAGTGGGACCCCGATCACCATCGGAATTCTTTTCTTGTTACCCTTTCAAGGATTTTCGTCGCTCTCAGTGTCCTCCGGCTTAGGTCCCCCATGGGTAAGCCACGCCAGCTTCCTTAGCCTCCTTCTCTCCTCCTGTGCTTTCAACTGGTTCCGCGTCACTTTCTTCTTTTTCTTCACAGCAACCGCGTTGGCCGCAGCAACCCCTCCTTCTTCTGCACCGCTTCCTACAGGGGTTACAGCATTCGACACAACGGGACTGGTCACCCGTGAGCGAACAGGAGTATTGACTCCACTTCCCTTCGGTGATTTCGCATCGCCCAAACTGTCTTCAATCACGGACGCTTTCCCTTTATGTGTCATCCGTCCAGCCTCGATTTCCCATATTTCAGAGCCTGAGTGATGAGTTACTCTAATGAGCGACAAATGAAAAACGGGTGTTGCCTGATATATTACGCACACAGTGAAGAGACGAACTCGTGGTTGTGGGATATGATCACCTGCATGTCCACGAGAACCAGATCAGAGAGGCCTCGATCGGGTTGGTGCAAAACAGTGAGAAACACGTACAACCGCACCGGTCCAATTCTTGATTGCGACCGTCAGCCCACCCAGCGCCTCGCGATCCAGGAAGTTGGTCGGTTCGTCTAGCACGCAGATCTACTCAGTAACTCCTCTCAGTGACATCCTTGCACCAAGCTCCCGTACTGCCCACCTGAGGATTATTCCAAAGACAGGCTGCAATCACGAGTTTGATCTTCTGACCTTGAATCGAACCGTCAATCGAATCACATCACAGCCCTGACGTTTCTTACCTCCAGAAAGTCCCGATATCTCATTATATTGGGCTATATCTCCATCCAGCCCAATGTCTTCTAGATGCTTGCGGACCAGGTCCGCGCGCGTTTCTCTTGCACCAGCACCCTCTCGTGAGGATTCCAGGTCATCAAACTGTTGAACAAGCTTCCCAAATCCTTTCTCGAGAAGCTGATCTCGCGGGACCCATGTGTTCCATTTGTGATCCAATCCGCGCCATTTGATCTCGTACTGGAACGACTTTTTGAGCTTTTGACGCCCCATAACCAGCTGAGTTTGACCTTATCAGCCAACCACGCCTCGAATTAATATTCGTTCAATCAAACCTCTAGTTTGCGCTTAGACCCGTCTCTCCCAACCCATTCTTGTTCGAGAAGCGCACTCTCTTCTTCCGTCAAAACGCGGGTTGCTTTCTCCACGATTTCGCCTGATGACGTGAAAAACCTACGTCATTACTCTAACCGACCAACTCAGATTGTCACCTACGATCGTGGCCGTCTTGGAAACGCCATTGGATATAACCGATGGGTGTTTTCTCCAGATGACGCTCTATCGAACATGTCATTATTAATTCATTGGGAAAAAGGAAGCCAGAAGAACTGACCGATGTGATGGGTTGCGTGCTGCGATACGTAACCTACTCGTAGTGCTGGATGCTTGTAGACCGTGCCTTGCTGAGGGGCTGTCTCTCCCTGTACAGATTGGGTGATTGTTCGCAAGGAAACGTTCACGTTCACGTACAGTCAATAACTTGATTAAAGTTGACTTTCCAGCACCATTGGGCCCGACGATACCGACTCGACTAAAAAAGGGAAATGGAAAGAAGCCGTTCGTGGTAGATAGAGCAACGGTGGCGGAAATGAAACTTACCTTGAAAGAGATAACGCACAACTAACGTTATGCAGACTGGGACTCGACCGTCCAGGGTAAGTGAATGTACAATTCGACATCTTGAGGATAGCGCGCGTGTTACTCCTTACCCCCATCAAGGAACCGGGGGGAGGAAACGCGAATTTAACGGAGGTGGCCGCAAGAGTGTAGTAAGACTTGGCCTCGGGGTGCTCTCCCACAAACGTTGAAAGATTCCCTCGATAGTAAACCAGCTAAGGGCAAGCCACCTCAGTTCACCGGCGGTGAATCAAAACGGAGGAAAGGCACCTTCTTTGATTCGTAGTGAATTATATCCGTCGTGACGTTATCCAGAAATCTGCGCAACACCCGCCGCGATTAGTTCCTCCTCAGCAGGAATCACAATCGAGACTCACCCAGAATCATGGCTCACAATGAGACATGTAACATTTTTTTGAGCAACGAGCCATTGTTCTAACCATAGCACAGAAGCACGATCGAGCTATAGATCGAGGAACAGATGAAACGGGAAAAATGCCGAGATAACACAAGACGACGTACATGGTTCGTGGGCTATTTGCGGTGATAACCGTCAGCCCTTGAGCAAATTATTAATTAAGAAACAAATACCGACCTCATCGAGAAGCAGCAAGTCAGCATTGTACAGCATCGCGCGCGCCAGCTCCAATTTCATTTTCCAACCCCCTGAAAGTCCGCCGACGATGTCGGCCTGCCTGGCATCGTCGAAGCCGACCTCTAGGAGCTGGCCCCTGATCTTCGACCTCGGTACATCCTTGAGCGATTTGTCTGGATGATGTGAACTGATGCTTTCCATGTTGCACTTGGTGAACCACCTACCGGAAGCCACGAAATCGAGGACGGATAAGGAGGTATCTTCGCCTTGCAGTGAATGCTCTACCATAACACACCGCACTTGATCCAGTGGTGGAAAGTTCTCCACTTTCCCATCACGTAGCTGACGCATGAGAGTTGACTTCCCCGATCCGTTGGCACCAAGAATACCATATCTCCGCCCACGGAAAAGGCGAAGAGAGGTGTGTGACAGAAGCAAGAGTGCACCGTATGCAAGTGAGAAGAGTGTATCGCACAGCAACTCGCCATCTTCGCCGGATACACTTATCGCTGCGCCACTTTTTGCCTGGAAGGAAGGTCGGATAAACGGCAATGGACGGAGAAGAACCGGAAGTAAACTTACTTGTTCAATGGCGTGGAGATGTAAGCGAACCCTCTCTGTAAATTTAGTTGCTTCATCTTCCCCTAACCATGGTTTCATGTACAGCCCAACACACCGGTTCCACTGGGCTTTCTCAAGAAAACGTTTTTGATAGACTAGTTCCACTACTAGGGACGCCTGAAATTGAAGGGACGATGTCAACAGGGGGTGCCTCGTTGCAGAGGGTTGATTGGGTTCTGCTTCAGACCACACTACAAGGTTGTCATCCAGCAGAGCGAGGAGAACCTTGAGTATCTCGGCCGTCTCAGCATCCAGATCCCGTGGAGGAGAAGTGCCACTGGATGATGCTCCTGACCTCAACAGCGTGTTCAGCGCGGTCTCCGCAAACGCGCGGACCTACGGGGCTAATGAGAAACACGAGGTGTCACGCCTCAAGTCGATTACTAACCTCGGGAAATGCGGCACCTTCCGCAATTTTCTTGACGCCGTCCACGAGAGGGCTCAGATACCGTGCAGCAATCTGCGGGTTTCTCACGAGCTTCACCAAGTTGTCAATGACGACCACCGTGCGCCGCTGAACCTCCATGCTCCGGTCATTCAGGGCTCGCAGAAGCAACGGGACGAGGACCGCAAGAGCGGGCGCAGTCACCTCGGCAACGAAGGTGGTGGACGATAGTGCCTTGATACAAGCAGGGACCGTGTCGGGATTAGACATGCATTTGACCAACGCGGGCACATGAGGTGCGAGATCTGGGTTCGCAAGCGTGTTGCAAAGCGACGTAGCACACTTGACAGCTGAAGTGGCAACCTGGCAAGTCGTCAGATAGTAACTGACATCCGAACGCTAGTGGGTTGTTATTGGGACAAGTACCTCTTTCTTGGTGTCGTGCATTGCAAGCTCGACTTTGGGGAGTATATGCCCCAGCTCATCAGCCACAGATTCCTTTGCGGTAGCCACGAAATTCTTTAGTGCATCCAGTGCGCCGACTTTTGTTTGCCATTTTCCTTTCTCCAGTATCTCCTCTAGGCTTCTAAAGACGGTCCTCGTAGCCTCTGGCGGAAAGAGTTGCAATGTAGCCTTGGTCGCGGCAGTAGCGGCAGTTCGCACTACATCTCCCTTGTCAGAATAGAGGTCAAACAAGATGGGAAGGCTGGAGAGTAAAAACGGTGCACTGGGCGCCCCAAGAACGGCGGGTAACGACTGGAACCCAATCGCTGCAGACTCTCGCTCAAATCCTGATTTTTTGTTGAGCGCAAAGGTGTGCAAAGTGGAGATGATGTTTTGATCCCTGACGAAGAAGAATGGGGATAGGCGTCAGTTGGTGGTTGACGATCAGGGCGAGCAACTAACAGAAGGGCCTCCATACCGGCTTTCGAGACAGCAAGTGCAAGTTTATCCGCGGCTGCTTTGGCATCTGTGCAAAGCAAGGAAGTTTTTCTTATGATTAACTCTGCCATCTAAATGGACTCACCTGGACCTGTTGGCGCAGAGCGCAACGACTGTATAATGGATGCAAAATCGATATCGGTTGGCTCGTTTCTAAGAGCAGGAGACATTGAGAGAGAGAGACCGATGGATATCGTAGATTAGGGTAATAGTATGCTTGTTTCCTGTCTATGGGTGAGCTACAGGCAGCGATTTTACAATCTAGCTGAGATGCGTGGCGGGCGTGGCGTCAAGCAAGGCTGGGGCGTGTTCGTTGTATCGTGTCGACGAAGACGGTTCTATCGGTGTGTGCTGGCGAAAAGTAGAGTAAAACGTGGCGGGCTCTCTTGCCCAGCAAGTTTTCCTGCGATCAGACAACTTTTTTGAAAGCACAGTGAGAGTCAATCCGGCCCGCAATGAAAACCGAGAATGGACAAATTGGGCAGTACACATCGATCACAACGTCAACCTAGTCCCTGTACGTGTGCTAATACTACAACGTCCTCCTGTGCTGACATATTACGGTGCGTCCGAGCACTAGATCGTGCCATTCCGCAAGTTATCAAACTGGCTACGTTCATACCTTAACCAGTTCGGGCCACGATCGAGCGGGCCCATCGCGTCCTTCACGATCCTTACCAAACTCTGTCCAGGAACCGGATCCTTGCCCGGTCCGGTCTCCATACCTTCCCTGTAACTGCCCTTGTCACCGCTGAGCTCCCAAAACATACTCCCACCTAGGCCTTGCTCACGGATCCACCGCCCTTTCAACGCACCGATATGTTCATTGTCGAAGCTGACCATTTCCTTCTTCTGATAATCATATGACCAGCTTGCAATCCTCTGGTCGTCCTGGAAAGTGTAAGACCCTGGAAGCGGGAGGGCGCGGTAGTCGTAGACTCCTTGCTCCCAGCTTCCGGGACCAAGGCCAGAGAAGGGGGTTCCAGGACCTCCAGTGTTCACAAAGCTCCTACCATAGAGGGGGATCCCTAGGACCAGCTTTGATCTCGGAACACCGTTGGAATTATACCAGTGAACGGCGTCCGAAGCGTTGATGGGAGGCCCATACATATTCGCTTGATGGTTGGCAAGCGTGTCCCAGGATCCGGCTGAATCGGGTGTCAACGTATATTCACGGCATCGCATGATGACTTACAAAAGTCGTACGCCATCAGGTTCCAAAAATCGAGATAGGGGTCCATTCCACGAATGTCCAACTTCCTGTAATTGTCCGGTCCACAAGGTGCAGCGATCTAGAGGGCATCAGCTAGATGCATTCCTTTGGTGGTTTCACACTCACGGTCAGCAAGAATTTGTGATGAATGTGCTTGCTATAGGCATGTTGATCTAGGGCAAGCCTAAGTTCCTTCAAGAGCTCGCGATATCCGGCTGCCTGTTCGTGGTTAGACGGGTATTCGTAATCAACATCGAGGCCGTCTAAACCGTAGTCTTCCAACAATCTGACGGCAGACTGTACAAAATTGTAGCGTGCCTGGGGGTTGACAACGACGGGGTGGAAAGAAGGAGAGTAAGTCCAACCTCCGATGGAGAGGAGGACCTTGAGATGTCTATGCTGTTGTTTGAGTTTATAGATGGCTTTGAGGTTGCCATACAGGTTGTTCCCAACTTCATTCCAAGAGTCGCCAGGATAGTGTATGTCCTTGTCCGCCCAAACGTCGGACAAAAACACCTCGCCGGTATCTGCTCTCACGTTTGCGAAAGCGTAAAGGATATGTCTATATGGTATGTAAGCGTTATGACCGACCCAAAAGGATCGAAGCGTACGTCAAGTCATGTGCGGGAATCGAAGAGGGCGGAAACTTGCGTCCGTAGATACCCCTGGGAGCGATGAGTCCGTGGCATTGGACGGGCAAAGAGACCTACCAATTAACAAAGCTGGTCGGGCGGGTGAGCACACGTGGGACCAGGTAAGGGGAGAGCTCTTACTAGCCAACGCTGTATTTGCCTTGCATCTCCCCGGACGGTGAAGATGTCGGTGTCGCAGTTGACGGCGTAGACGACGATAAGAACAGAGACGAATCGGGTGTCGCCACTGGTTGATTGACTGCGGTTTGATCGTTTGGTAACGTAGGATGAACAGAGTAATACTGGTATGTTTTATACGCAGCGAAGGCTATGACAACGATTATTGGAATAAGAAGATATTTGGCGGGTGAACGAGCGGTGTTGTGAGAAGCTGCAGGTGCTGTGTTCTCGTCGGGAGGGAGTGGTTCGTACGTCGTTGAAGACATTAGAGTTAAATAAATACTAAACACGCTGCCAACAATCCAACCTAGAGCGTGACGTCACTAAATACATAGCAATCCCAACACATCACAGCAGTCGAGTGATCACACCAAGGCCCTTATAATAACCCGTAAGTAAGTAAAGCGTTGGTTTCGGATCGTTTACCTTTGTCTTTCCTTCTCTAAACAACAGCTTCATCCCTACTTTAATAAACTCTGGATGTGATATGAACTCAAATTGGACCGTCGCACGATCTCCCGTACGTAGCACACCCTGTGGGTGATCCATAGATATAATTCGGACAGTCTGTCGCACAGCCTGCAAGTAATCGAGTCAGTTGTCGAGTCAGATGGACTAAAAAAACTCGGCTCACGCCGCAGTGAAGCATGGCCTGAAGGAGCAGAGTCAGTTGATTCGTGACCGGAGAGGGCCTTGGAAATACGTACTTGGTAGTTTTGTTGCATAGTAGTATTGTGGCTGCGAACAAAAGTCACTTTCAAATCAACGCCAACCGTGTTGGAACTTACTATAGAACAAGCACTTGTCCCTCGAACCGAAGGGTAGCTGCAACCAGTCAGCCCAGCCTCTCGGGACAATACTCATTCCTACCTTTGGGCGGAGCGTCGGACTTATGTACAATGACCATCCCTTTCCTCACTGCTGCGCGCTTGACTCGCTTGAGGGCCAACGCTACACATTGCCCAGCTTCGGCCAAAGTTACATCCACCCTATCCAACATCAAATCAGACTTTGAGCACTCGCACGAGGGCCACAAACCGTTTCCTCTGCATGCTACGAACAACAGTCTGCTGAAAGTTTCCGTTCGAGTCAGGCCCAAACAGAATCGAGTCACCGGTCTTCACCCTGCCGCTGTTCAAAATACCATTAACCACTGTGCCAACGTAGGGCACAGACCACACTTCGGTTACAGAATACTACAACAGGTCAACAAGATATCGCAGATGAGTCGAGAAAGGTCACCTCTAGGGGTTGATCGACTGCAAAAATCTCGCGATTGGCATCAGAAGGGGGCAGGAGGTTCAGGAAGGTGCGAAGCTATAACACAAATGAGCCAAGAATTGGTGAAGAACGTGCTTGACCCACGTAGTGAAGACCGTCCCCGGAAACATTCGAAATTCTAAAGATGGGACAGAGCCTAGGGAAGAGGTGAGCAGGTGCAGGCATTGTAACGCCAAGACTGACTTGCGATTTGCAAAGGTGCTCGTTAGTTCCACAGCTACCTCGGTTGAATTCACGAACACCGGCGATTTCCTGTTAATTTTTAAGATGCATGAAACAAAATTTAATTCGAGGATTTACCGGCATCCTGGGCTCCTCAAGATTTTCACAACTTGCTTGGTTGTTTCAGCAAGGATGTTAGGGGGTGTCATGTCAATCTCGCGCAAATTCAACATTACAGCGACGCAAGCATGGTGTTGCGAATTTCTCACCTTCGTGATGCAGACGATGACAGGAACATTAAGTGCCAATGTTATCGCTAGGTGTTCCTTCGCCATCCCGATGAGACCCGCATTCGCACCAATCACCAGCATGACACAAGATGGAGCACCAGATGTTAGTCCATAGAGTGTCGTCTTCAGATATCGTTCGTGGCCAGCCAAATCTGCGGGACCGCTAAGTCCCGATGAAGATGAACGAAGAACAGAGGCACATACCACTAAAAGAAACAATCTTTGCTGAACGGGCGGAGATTTCGTCCCATCCAAGTCTGTCACGCCGAGCACCCTCGACGTCATGAAGGCCTGCTGCACCGGGAAAAATGGGGACACCAGACGTTGAAAATCCGAGAATCTACATATAACTTATGAGAATGGAATAATCGGACCCTGGAGTGACACTGACTTCCATGCCAACACTCGATGTCCGACCAGTCTCTATCTCGTGTTTATGTCGGAACAGCGTCACTCGGGCTTTACCCCTCCCATCGTCGAGAAAACCTAGCAATATTGTTCAAGGGAACGGGATAAATGCTCTCGGTTGGAACTACCTCGAGTTAGTACACCCAGCGTAGTCGATTTTCCCGAGTCGACATTCCCAACCACGGCGCAACGAACTTCAGGGGTCATGGCGACATTCGGTGGTGGTAGACGCAGCAGGAGGGCGACGCGTGGATGCGAGCCTCCGATTCGGTACAATACTGAAGCCTAATCAAGTCTTCAGAATGAATTCGGGGGCAGCGTTAGCGCTGTGATAAGGCTCGTACCTTTCCTCCGATATCATCTTGGGCCTTGGAGATTTCTGCTGCGAGGTTGTCTGCCTCCTCTTGCGTTCGGCCAATACCAGTCCAGCCCGGAGCACTATCTAATTGCTCTCCGTTGAAGAGTGGATCGAGGGGTGGCCGGTGACCGATCCGAAAAATATACTCCCCCTGAAATTGGGTCAAGAGCGCCGCCAGCGCATTTCGTGCCTGCTCGTCTTTGCCCGCAGCAAGACATCCCTGCGAAGGCAGAGATTCATAGAAGCTCGTGTGCGACAACTTGAACAATGACTCACAAGGATTCGTTCCCCCTGTTCGGACGGCAAGTCGGACAACAACTCATAAGGAGTAGTGTTTGTTGTCTCCGATACGCCAGACGTATGGGGTTCATGCCGTTGGCCGTCGTGCGAGGGTAACGCACGAACACCCTGGGTGCGCCGCCTTGCAAGTTCTTGGGCGTGAATTTCTTCGATTTCTGACTGAAAGTTTCTTAACGTAGTCATAACTTATACCCTGGGAAGAAATGAGAACGAGTTATAATGAAAAGACTCATGGACTTGGTAGAGATAATGTGCAGAGGAGAGGTCCAGAGGAGCTTGACCTTCAGACTAAATAGTCGACCATGTATCCTTGGGACACATGCGTGACACCGCGCGAGTCACTTTGGCAAAAATGGTAGTGCATCGCCTGCCAGCAAATCCAAGTCTGATCATCCAGAGTCAAAGTACCGCTCAGCAATCGGGCAGACAACCACCAACACGATTCTACCACCAGAAGTGACCTGAAAAGACTCTTGTATGACAGAACCTTGTACGCCCAGCTTTGCGAGAGCCTTTAACAGTGCCCCCTTTACTAGCATTCCACCGAGCCCAGACTCATCGGAATCGTTCGGCCACGGCTGGTTTCCTGGGCGTGCACAATCGTTTCGGTCAATATTCTTGAGGATCAACTCGGTGTAAGATGTACCGCAAGCCGCAATGGTAACACCATAAAGGACTCATGAATCTATGATGGGTTTCTCATGTTTCATTCTTATTGGGTCCACCGTGTCGCAAGTCATCTTGGTGGGCGTATCGTTGATACACCGTTCCATGTTGGGAGCGCAAGCCACATAGCGACGAAACGGATACCCTCAAGATGGACAGGTTCGTGAATCCGATGGTCTCAATATCGCTAGATTGGTCTGGCTTCTACTACGTCCACCCCAAGTCGAAACGCCAGACACCAGGAAGTCAACGAGATATCGTATCGACCCATGTGAATATTACCAACTAGGCTGTGAACTTCACGCAGATCACAAAGTAGGTCGTGCAACACAATTTCTCTGTCTCTGCAAAGCATAGCGATGTTTACTTTTGTTTGTAATTAATGTTATTGGTCGCCTATTGTCTTCGCTAGACTGTCACGTGCACAGCGCGTCCTTTTCTGTTCTGCGCCTCGTGGTATCGTGCAAGAGTGGTTTGGGATATATGACATCGTATTCTCAAGGACGGCAAGACTCTGAGCATGGTACACTCTACCTCACTATTGGATGATGCTCATTCATCTCAGCATGCCGGCCTGCGCACACTGCGCGGTTCGCAACCTGGTCTGCTCGACGCATCCCAACCTTCGCGTCTCTTGCGTTTCCCCGACTCGAAATTATCCTTTGCTTCCTTTGATCCCAAGACTGCGCTCGCAGAAGAACCCGGCGCTCCAAAACCCAACAATTCGGCAAACCTTGTGCCTCCCAAGCGTGTCGTCACCGAGACTACGCTAAAAGGCGCGAGTTTTTGGCGGTTCGTGCCACGAGCACGTCTCGAAGAGGGTGCGCAAGATGAAGGAGTCTGGCCGCGTCTCATTGATCTTTGTGGGTGAGCAAGACGAAATATTGAACAATTCGACCAACATTGTATTCATCTATCGAATCTCCAGGGAAAAAGTCCAATGCCATCAGGAACAATGGGAAATATACAAGCTCGACCCGAAATATTATTGTGTCGTATATCCTTGGCCTAAATGCTCCACCGTCACTTGGGTTGACCCACCAAACCATGTTGTTGAGACTTCAAATCTCAATTCAGGGAAACGATCATGGTGGGGATCACCGGAGGCGAGCGGACCAGCTGTACCAAAGAAAGCTCGTTCTCGTTCTCCAGATGAAATGAATGGAGCTGGTTTCGATCCAGACGAGGATGAGGACGAAGTCGAGGCAATGATTGTAGATGAATCGTTCTCACAAAAACCGAGGTCTAGTCGAAGACCCGATCGGACCAGCCGAGATGAAATCAACAAGGCACGACATGACAGGTGGACAAAGATTAGGATGGCCCAGGAAAAGCGAGTCCAAAATGCTTCTGTTCCTACAGATGGCAGTTTCTCTATGCGAGTTGACACCGAAGAGACCTCCCCCTCTCAAGATACCGATACCTCATGGCCGGCCGAGGAAAACGTGAAGCGAACAAGTGGGTTTGTGCCGTTAAACCTTGTCCACGCTTTCTTACTTACACAGGTCCCAGATGATTCGCTTTCAGAATCCGACAATGAAAATGACTGGATGTTGGGCGATCGGTCCTCACGTGGAACCAAACGAGCTCGAACTTTGCCTCCAAGCCCACGCAAGGGTGCAAGTCGGAACCGATTCCGGCACAACAAGATGTCCAGTAGGTTACGCAGGCATGTCAACCTCGAGCGACAACACCAAGAAAAAAGATTTACCGATTCGCGGGGTCACACTTTCATACCTCCAGGTCTATATCCATGTTCGGTATTTTTGGATGTGCATTGACGTAATTGTAGAATCCATGTTCAAGGTGGAGGAAGACGAGGCAAAAGCCAGCAACACGAAGGCTAATTCCCAAGGAAGGGACGGCCCAGAAGAAACGCCGTTCGAGACCAAGGACACACATGAGGCCGATATTGCCGAGTCCATTCGCAAGATTCGCGAACTTGAGAAGGACAAGCCGATATGGGAAGCACACCGCAAGCAGAGGGAAGCTCGTGAGCACGCAGAAGAACAGGAACGACTTGCCAAGGCTGAACGGCGACGAAAAGAAGAGGAGCGGGCCAGGCGGCAACGTGAGACTGCTGAACGAGAACAACGGCTCGCGCAAGAGGAAGCGGAGAAGCGCGCATGGGAAGAAGAACTTCGGCAACGGGAGACCCGTCAATGGCGACAAAGACAACGATGGGAGTCGGGGCCCTGGACTACCCTCCGGGCCCTGGAACGTTATCGGATGCTCTCCGATGAATTCGACGCGGCTAAATTTACGTCAGGACAATGTATTACATTTCACGATATCCCGTGGCCCGTGCTACATGCACCGTCACGCCTGACGGTCGAAGATGTTGACTGGTCAGCAGTGGAGACGTTCTTCGCGACGGTCAAGACCCATATGCGACTGCAGGATTACAGGGAATTTGTCGAGAGGAG
The DNA here is from genome assembly GCA_038089915.1 of Sutorius australiensis. Classification (NCBI taxonomy): domain Eukaryota; kingdom Fungi; phylum Basidiomycota; class Agaricomycetes; order Boletales; family Boletaceae; genus Sutorius; species Sutorius australiensis. The sequence continues at coordinate 66,174 of JBBPLR010000021.1, forward strand.
TCATCGGAGATTTCATCCAGATAGGTGGCGCGCCCGCAGAATATGGGCGGCGGTGACGGATGAGGTAGAGCGCGGTTACTTGGAGGTTGCCGCAAACACGGTAGCACAGGCTATCACACCTATCTGGAGGTCCGCGAAAGAGAGATGAATAATAGGGGCATTCTTATCCGCACAGCACATATCCTATGGGAAAAAGTGATTGCTGACTCAGCGTATTGCATCCGTGACCCGTCGGCTCGACCATGACGTTAGAGTGAATCTCAAATTAAGACACCGCAAGGAGAGTCTTCCATCAAGTCCACCTTCTAGACTCTGGTAGTCTTGGGTCTGACATGCCTGACTTGACGCGAGTCAGGTGACATTTAGAAAGGTCCCGCACGACACAGCGTCCATGTGTGTAACTCTGGGTTCTCACCACCGCCCTTCCATTAGCCGAACGCGTCGTGATACTATCATCTCGGTCGTCAGAACGCCCCTTGAAACACTGTGGGCGACGTCTGTGTCGCGCTACTACCAGGGTCCCGTTTAGCGATCAGTTACGCCGTCTATCACAGTAGATTGGCACTCTGAACTACGGCAGAATTGACAAGTTGGAGCCCTCGCTACTTCCAGCGTTCCCCACGTCCATGGGAACACAATGCGGCACTTATACCTCAAGACGCTCACGACGAGACATAGCTGAATATTATCCAAGGGCATCTATCATGCAGATAGGTGCTATTTACCGGGGCTCTTCGATGGTAGGTAATTAAGCGATTCGAAGCGTCAAGCGATATGGCTGTCCATGGGACTAATCGCAAAGCGTGACACTCCAATCTGAAATAGATCTCATTTGTCCGCGAGCGTGCACGCCGAGTGGATATCATGATGTGAACCCCGGTTTCGTAAACCCGCCCGGGATCATATAAAGGTATACCTGTGGAATCAAACTTCTCCACACCACCCGTCCTCCCTGTACCACTTGGGCGCTTCACTTCCCATAGCTTTCACGATGGCAGATGCCCCTTCCACTCTCAAACCGGCGGAAACCGCCGCCGCTCTCATCGAGATGGCCGTCATAAAACACAACACTCGCTGGGACAAAACATTCTTTAAAGCTGTATGTCGTTCGTACCCTTCACCTTTTGCATGTTAATTCAAATATCTCAGGTGTTGGCTGGCGTCATGTTGTCGTTCGGTGGCCTGTTCGATCTTATCATCTCGGGCGGTTCCGGAGGTATTGCCGTATCCAACCCCGGTCTCGTAAGAGTCCTTGGAGGATTTGTATTTCCCGTTGGTCTCGTAATGTAATCAATCCTGACAACGAAGTCGATTCCGTACTCACAATGTTTTGCAGGATTGTACTGCAATCACTTGATTTGTTGACGAGTAATATCATGGTGAGCGACCCAATGTCATCGAGGGGCACGAGTCCTGAGTTGGCATAGATCTTCCCTATGGCCGCCATTAAAGGTGCAATTCCATGGTGGGGCGTTCCAGTCAACTGGATTATAGGTACATCTGTTTCCCCTCGTGCAGGTCGGCGGCTAACGGCCATCCGTTTAGTCACTTTTGGAAACTTGGTCGGAAGTTTATTCTTTGCGGCCATTCTTGCGAAATGTTGGATGCCTCTTTGCTTGCGCGTAGTCTCCACTGAATATTTGGTTACACAGATGATGGTCTCGTTACCGCTGACCCATACCTCACTTATATCCGAAGTTTTGCCATGTGCGCTTGTCAATCCCTGTGGTAGGATCAAACTGACATTTTCACAGTTCGAAAGCTGTCACCCCTGGCTGGTATCAAATCTTCATTAGAGGCATTGGTTGCAATTGGTTGGTTTGTGTGGCAATCTGGGTAAGTATGCACAAAACTGTCTAGTTTCCCTTCATAAACGTTTCGAAGCAATCGACGGCGGCCAAGGATACGTTCTCAAAGATCATTGCCACCTGGTTCCCAATCTGGGTGAGTCAGGACTATGTATAAGGTGTTGGTCCCTCATCCCGACTACTTGAGCAGACGTTCGTTGCATGTGGATACGATCACGGTAGGTCCCTTTTCCTAAGCTTTCGGATTCAGCTCACAGTCCCCGTAGTCGTTGCCAACATGTTCTCGTTGCCATTGAGCATCATGCTCAACGCCAATGTGAGTACTTTGCACCGTTTCACAGGCGCTAAGCTAATCCATCCTGCTTTCTCAAGCTCACTACCGATGAATACATCAGAAAGTAAGTTGTACATTCGCACGAGTTAATCGAATAACGTTCAAATTAATCTGGGTTGTTCTTAGATCTTTTATTGCAGCGTACATCGGAAACATTATCGGTGGTTGCCTGGTCGGCCTTCCAGCGGTGTACTTCTATCTCAGTGACTGGAAAGCAGGAGGATTGCGCAATGCCGAGGAAGCACAAATCGAGAAAGACTCGCACACTTCGTCACAGGACAAATAAAGCGGGTGCGCCGGCTGCACTTGTTCTGCCGATTCTTTGCTCTAGCTGTACTCACATCGCTGTTGTTTTCTTTATGTTTCCGGTGTGATTTATCCCATCAGCTGTAAAGGTGGTGGTCACCATCGATACCACAATTGTATGTGTTGTGTCCCCTAGCACTTTATATATGACACTATCTTCCAAAACCATGTTGGATATATATAATTGCTTGCCGACGCGCAAAGATTCAATAGGTTGATTCCGGCATGACAGTCGAGGCGTCCCTCGTGGAACACGCACCAAGTTGTGATTTATCACCAGTGCGCTCATCCATGTACACATGAAAGACTCTCAATCCGCCAACTCATGAGCATACACCAGAAACAAAATATGAATCAAACGAATAATTTACACATGCATACACGCGCAACGTATGTACGAGGGGTCGCTCAGTATGATCAGAACGAACGACTGTCTTCTGATCTGGAACATTTCGGTCGGGTTTTGAGACAAACGGGTCGATGACATTTCCATTTGGAACCTGCAAGCCGCATATAACATTGTCAACGCTACGCTGCAGTGAGCCACTTTTGTATGGCCTCGAGCGTGGCAGGACGACAAGGATGCCACCTGAACACGAGAAAGTCATGTACCGCATCCTTTCCTTCAATGTACGTGACCTGTCCTTGTCCAAGGCCTTCTCCCATTTCGGCCGCCATCTTCTTTTTCAAGGTCCGGACTGTGTCGCACATTCTCTCAGCCGTGCCTGTGGCGATAAACGTGCGCGGAAAACCTCCGAAATGTGCCTGGACGTCGGAGAGGAACAAGGAAGCAGGGGAGATATAGGGACTGTACGAGGCGAAGCCAAGGCCAAACGGACCCAGGAATGCTTGCTTCGAATACAGGCTATGTCCAGTGTCATGGAATCCCAAGTAGTCCGCGGTGTTGGAGATTGTGGAAGAACCTGGCCAATCGTGTGAAGTACTCAAGTCCGCCCAAGGAGAGAGCAACATGAGGTGCCCTGGAGGTGCCGGAAGGGGTACACCAGGGTTATTTTTGTTCTCGACAAGGTACCGTGTCAGAGCGTGGGCAAGATTTCCGCCGGCCGAGTCACCGGTCAAGATGATATTGCAAGGAGAATAGCCCATTACATTTACTAGGTAGTTGTACCCGGCAAGTGCATCGAGGAGAGCGGCTGGGAAAGGGTTTTCGTCAGGAAGCGGGGCACCAGCTGATAGGCGATATTCCAAGGCCAGGGCATGGGGTGTCGACTCATCCAACTCTACGAGAGCGCGTGTAATGTTCGAAGTAATATCGTTTGGGTGGGCGGACAACTGTATATATCCGCCTCCGTGAAGGAAATAGAACGCCCTCTGTCCGGAAGGCACCGGTGTCGTGGGCATTGGGGGTTCACCTTTCTTGCCATACCAGTAACCTGGAATGCGTTCCGGTTCAACTTTGGTCACAAACGCCCATGTCTCTAGCTCCGCGGTCACGAGGTGAGGACTCCCATCAATCCAGATGGCTTCTGTATCATGCGCTGGCAAAATGGCGCGGTGACTTGGCAGACCAACGATGCCCCTTGTTCTACACGTTTCGAGAATAATAGATGTCAGATTTGGCGAGTTGTTGAGAGCACACCAAGACTTACACAGAAGAGATATGTGCGAGGCGTCTGCTTAATTGTACCGCGATAGTATGACCGAGCGACCAAGAGCGAAATGGGCGCATAGACGGCCACATATAACAAAGGGTCCATAGGGGTATTTGTAGTAAGGTGGTATAAAGCCCATATCCGATGTAGAGCCCCTTCCAGGGCTGAGTGGTACAAGACGATGGCGAGAACATCATGGTCAGCTGAGACAGAGTGTTGGCCAGTGATCCAACGGAATATCGATACCAATGGCTGTGGCATCACGAGTGGATCAGGTTGGTAGGGCGACATCACTCATCAGATTGGGGAACTGTCGATATACTGGTAGATAAGGCGTTGGCAACCATCAGAAGGTAACATCAATACGAGGTCGACTGTTTATATCACCGGGTTAAGCTATCGTGCCAGACGATTGCGCAGTATCGTCGGAAAGTGAGGGTGGCCAGTTCGACAGCGGTTCCCTGATTTTTGTGCGGTATGATCAGTGGCACAGACAAGAGAGTTCTCAGTGGCGTACTTCCTGACATCCCAAACGTTTTCGCTGCTCGTCCCAAGCCGTCTGTTGGCCCACCATTCAGCACGGCGACAGATCCAGGCGTCTCTCTTGGCTGCTGGCTCCACCGACTTGAGACTCATGCAGAACTTGAAGTCCTCCATCTTGTCACGACATTCTGACATCCGTCCATGTCTGTAGAGAGATTTCACCTGGGATCCGACGACTGAACGAGACATGTGAGATGGAAGAAGCACGATGGCTGGGCACCCACCATGGCAAAGGAGAAACCCATCCAAAAGAGACATGCATCCCGGGATATCGTCCGCAGTTGGATGAACCTTGCGCAGATACTCGTCCTCCTGCCTCACCGCCGTCTGCCAATCAACGCTCGACATGCTCAACGCCAATTTATTTTCGTACAAAAATATTATTATGATGATTACACGCTTTCAAACTCAGACACGACGCGTCGCGACGCGTTATTTGTTTCTCACCTTCTCGCCATCATCATGGTAGGTGAAATATCCGTCCTCGACCTAAACGGCGCTCAAGTCGACCACAGTCTCGGACTCCCAGACGTAATAAGCGTGCCAGATCACCCGGAATACCCACCAGTTCTCCCGTTCCACATCCTACACCTCAGAGGCGCGAGTCCTCGTCCTCATTACCCCCATCGTCACCGCCTGCCCCGTTCTCGGACACGGATGAAAGCCTAGACGAACGTGAAGCGGTGAGGGATCTTGAGGATAATGGGGAGGATGAAGAGGGTGAAGATCTTTTTGCGAATGACATGGAGGAGTAAGTCCACGCAGATATCATGGCTCTGAAGCTCATCTTCCCATTATCATCTAAAGAGACTATGCCGCTAATGAATTCCTCGATCATTACTCTGACCGTGACATCGATGACGAGGGAGAGTTTGAAGAAATGTCTGCCGCTGCTCGTAAGGTTGCAGAAGTGAAAATGGATCGAAGAGATCGGTTGGAGCGCAGTGGCAGAGCGGGGGGTCGCGCTGCGGTCCGAAGTCGTGCACCTCGATTTCTAGAGAGCGACGACATGGATGATGAGGATGCCCTGGATGGAGGTCTCGGCGTCGCTCGCATGAAGCGACGTACTCGTCGTCAATATGATGAACGCCGGGATATGGATGATATGGATGGAGTAGACGACGTTAGAATGCTTCATACTCCTTGGTCTCTTTTGCTCATCACTTGCTCGGCAGGAAATACCTCTGGAGCAACTGAGCGATATCAAGGCCAAGTCAATTGCTGAGTGGATAGCAAACGATCGCGTTCGCCGCTCAATCGTCAAACATTTCCGCCAATTTTTGATGACTTATGTCGACGAGAATGGGAATTCGGTATACGGTCAACGTATCCGCAACCTTGGAGAGAGTGAGTGAACATGCAACCGTTGAACTGATTGTGTCTTGACGTCTTCACCAGCGAATTCCGAATCACTCGAAGTGTCATATCTTCATCTTGCGGTTTCAAAACCCATCCTTGCTTACTTCCTCACCAACTCTCCAGCCGCGATGCTGACGATCTTCGATGAAGTTGCACTGAATGCAATTCTTGTTTACTACCCGTCCTATGAACGTATTCATTCCGAGGTCCATGTGCGCATCGCCGATCTTCCCCTCAGTTCATCTCTTCGTGACCTCCGCCGTTCCAACCTAAACAATCTCGTTCGAGTCTCTGGTGTTGTGACCCGTCGGACCGGGGTCTTCCCTCAACTAAAATACGTGAAATTCGACTGTCGCAAATGTGGCGCTGTTTTGGGTCCGTTTTACCAAGATGCAACCAAGGAAGTGAAGATTAGTTATTGCCCTAATTGTGAGAGCAAGGGCCCTTTCCCAGTCAACTCTGAGCAAGTAAGTCGAATAGTTGTTGTTATTTCGCAAACTAACTATCTTCTCTAGACAGTGTACCGTAATTATCAGAAAATGACGTTGCAAGAATCTCCAGGCTCTGTTCCACCGGGGCGTCTCCCAAGGCATCGTGAAGTCATTCTTCTCTGGGATTTGATTGACCAGGCGAAACCAGGGGAAGAAATCGTGCGTACATATTTGTCCTCGGTCCTGGAAGGGTCTTACTCGAGGAAATAGGAAGTGACTGGAATATACCGGAACAACTTCGATGCATCCCTCAACTCCAAGAACGGCTTCCCTGTCTTCTCCACCATCATCGAAGCGAACCACGTCAATAAAAAGGAGGACCTCTTTGCCGCGTTCAGACTTACTGAAGAGGATGAAAAGGAAATTCGTGCCCTTGCCCGAGATGAGCGAATACGAAAGCGGATCGTCAAATCCATTGCCCCATCAATATATGGTCATGAAGACATCAAGACTGCTATTGCCTTATCCCTCTTTGGCGGTGTTCCAAAGGATGTTAAGCGAAAACATCCCATCCGAGGTGACATCAACGTGCTCCTCCTTGGTGATCCAGGTACAGCCAAGTCTCAGTTCTTGAAGTACGTGGAAAAAACTGCGCATCGCTCCGTCTTCGCTACCGGACAGGGAGCATCCGCTGTGGGTCTGACTGCTAGTGTTCGCAAAGACCCCGTCACACGCGAGTGGACACTCGAAGGCGGAGCGCTCGTCCTCGCAGATAAAGGAACATGCCTCATTGACGAGTTCGACAAGATGAACGATGCGGATCGAACCTCTATTCACGAAGCCATGGAACAACAGTCCATTTCTATCTCGAAAGCTGGCATTGTGACGACGCTCCGTGCTCGGTGCGCAGTCATCGCCGCCGCTAACCCTGTCCGGGGACGATACAACCCTACGATACCATTCCAACAGAATGTTGAACTGACGGAGCCAATTCTCTCACGGTTCGATGTACTCTGCGTCGTGAAAGATACCGTAGACCCAGTGCAAGACGAGCTCCTTGCACGGTTCGTGGTGGGGAGCCATTTGCGCAGCCATCCCAAGTTTACACCGGAGAAGGAAGAAATGGACGTTGGCACCACGCTCGATGCTGATGTACGTCGTACGCTACTCGCAGTGAAACTAAACCTGATTGTCCGTTAGCTTATACCTCAGGACCTTCTCCGGAAGTATATCATGTACGCCCGAGAAAGAGTCCGGCCCCAATTGTACGACATGGACCAGGAAAAGCTTGCGCGCCTATTTGTTGATCTTCGACGGGAGTCCTTAGCCACGGGCTCATACCCCATCACTATACGTCACTTGGAGAGCATGATTCGGATGGCGGAGGCCAGCGCCAAGATGTGTCTCAGAGAGTATGTCCGCCCGGATGATATCGACTTGGCTATTTCTGTCGCTGTCGGCAGCTTTGTCAGTGCACAGAAACTCACTATCAAGAAAACGCTTGAAAGGGTATGTGTGTTGTGATTCGCAAGGCCACGAGGAACTGAATATTAGTGCTCAGAGCTTCCGCAAGTATCTCACGCAAGCTCGGGATTACGAAGAATTGCTCGCCTTCATTCTTGGGCAACTCGTCAAAGAGAGGGCACGATTCTACCAGCTCCAAAGGCACGAGCAACCGAACTTGGTGACCATCAAGGTCTCTGAGCTCGATGAAAGGGTGAGAGCTAGCTTTGGTACATACCACCATGACTCACCTCACATACGTTGCAGGCAAAGGACCACGATATCTACGATACTTCGCCATTCTTGCATTCGAAATTATTTGTGGCCAATGGGTATAAGCTGAACGACCAGGTTATCGAGAAACGATTCCAAAACTGATCTCTTACCCACTCGAGTCTTGTGTAACAATATCAACATCAATGCTTACTCCCTTTTGTATGATGTATTTCAGCACTGAGTAGTGATTAAGCATGCAATAAATCAGTTGTTGACCCGCTATGCCTCTATAATGTCCATAATACTATGATGATGTAGAGCTTGGTAGCTGCTCTGTCTTCTCGAGGGGAAGACTGTCGGGGACGTGATGTTCACCCTCTGATTTTTCGGCGGTCGCAGACCCAGCAAGAGGTTCCTCCTCATCGTCGTCCATAATTTCTGCAGCAAAAAAATGACACGGCAGCATGTTATCGACGATGGATTCACGTACCATCACCATAAACATCGGGGTGTTCACGGAAACAGTCCTGCATGGCCCTGAACTTTTCCACACAATCGATACCCTTTGGGTCCGCCTCAGAGTACACGAAACATGAGAATGCCTCTCGAAACTGCTGACCACATGGTCCATAAGCCATCCCACCAAGACATGGACAATCCCAGTTAATTTCCCCTGTCTCCGGGTTGAAAGCACCACCAGAAGACTCTCCTTCGACTTCCTCGCCCTCTGCTGACATTTCTAATGGCGGCTGGGAAGATTCCTCGACCACGGGAGATGACACGACCGGTTCGGGTGCGTCATTTCGAGGTGTGGAAGGTGCTGGTGCATCGGAAGTCCTCGGAGCTGACTTGTCCTTTGGAGATCCAGGTTGCTTTTTTGGTGCTAAGCGCGCGCGAACCGTTAGACTTGACCTCTCAGTAAACGAGAAACGAACATACCAGAGACGGCCTCCGAATCTAACGATATATGCCGACTACTTGAACTCCATGACCAGGCCAAATATCCTGCGACGGTTAACGATGCACCGAGCGCGTAAGTTGAGCGGGTATATCGTGAATATGGCCGATAACTGGCGCCCGCTTGTGAATGCAAGCATTTGCGAAGTGAGAGACGCGCGAACTGGCGGAACATGATGGTCGGAGGACAAGTAGGATACATTACTCAAAATTCGTGCCGAGGCTCTGACCGCGCGTTTGCCGGTCTTATTAGTCAGCTCATTACCTCAGCAAACAGAGGTCACAGTACCTCAAAAGGAATACTATCTACCCCCTGCAGAATAAAATAAAATAAATAAAAGAAAGACTTATCCACGGTGCATGCAGTGAGACCGGATTAAGTAAGTAGGCGAGGAGGGCAACATCAATCTCGGGACAAACATGCGACCTACGATCGTACCCATCTCCAAGAGACTGGCACCGTCAATCAAGCCGATGCCCGTCACGGTTCACCCATCCTTGCACGTTTCACCTTGACATTTCTTGTGCACCAGCGTAGACAGCACACTTGGCGATCAAACATGTCTGGTGACTGGTTGTGCGATGCAGTGCAAATGTATCCACGATAATAAGGTCACAAAACGTTCTAGGAGCCTAATCACTTTTGAGGATTCCTCAACGTTATTATCCGTTGGCTCGGGGATTAGAGATGGCTCTTTCTCAACCTTCATCGGCGAGTCGACGTCACGAAGATCACCGACGTTGGTGATCGCCATGGCGCAGCCGCGAAGCACGTCACGGTCCCAGGGAGACGGCCACGTTCGACCTCGCTACTGTGGATTTACTATCCCATAACAACACAGCAACTCTGCCGATCCATTTTGTAGGCGCTGTCCGTCCGATCAGTGTCGGTTACTCACCGGGTACGAGTGACAAGCGACGGATAGCACCATGACACGGTATGATGTCTCTGCTCACACGAACCGAGAAACCGGATACGTGCCCTAGCCTTTTATCGCCCGTACGTGCGAGGAAACGGATAAGGTGCCTGGAAAAATGGCAAGAAAAGAATACTGCGAGGCGAGCAATCATTGAATGATTGCCGGCCACATCGCAAGACCCACCCGTGGCAGCTGCTACATGGGATAGCTCGAACTTGAACTCCGCAGCTTCTGGCCTTTTGTTGTCGAGCTTCTACTTTTCAGAGAAACTAGCACTGACCAGAAACCAACCCAGCCCGAATATACCTATTCCCCTGTGACGGCACTCGGTTAGTAGAACAACAGCTGATCTAGCCGATCTTCAGTGAAGCCTCGAGTTCAACGAGCCTGTCCACCAAGTGTGGTCTGTCCTTGGCCCGAGAGAATCATCGCCATGGTCGCAAGACCTAGAAAGAATAAACCTGTAATCTACATTTCGTTTCACCCCCGGGATATCGTGACATGCTTTACAGATATCATAATACAACACAACTAGCGGCACCAGTGAGTAGTCGTTGGGTTTCGCGCTTAATCCATATCCACAGAGTTTCTTGGCGCCGCCAGAGAAACTGGTTGCTCAGCGAGCTCTGCGTCCGAATGCAGAATATCACACGTGAAGACGTTCATGTCGAGTTCCCCCTATCGAGCCTAGGATTGTTTGAGCAATGACTTGACTGGTTGGCGTTCGGAGACTCACCTGCTGCAGCATTTTCCCCTCCCTCGCCAAGAGCTCATTCAGACACCTGGCAGTTATACCCACGGCTTCGTTGACCATGCTTGTCTCCGAGTCGATAACCCTGTTGAGGATACGACGGAACCGATCTGGATGCCAACGCAGTAAAGCGGTCCGAATCCGTTCCCGTCGCGAATGATGGGAGGAATGAACGGGATGCATCAAGAAGTCGGTGATATTCACAGGTGTAAGGTCTTCCACCTGCGCTGGAGCGACCAAAACTGGCCAAGGGATATCCCGAAAGCCGAGCGGCTCAGACGAGGCAGAAATGGCAGCCCAGCGCGATTCGTACGAGTTCCAGGCTTCCAGAATCGCCCGTTCCGCCCGGGCTTGCTCCCTCCGCACTTTCTCCTTTGCTCTCTCTGCACTCTTTCTCCGTTCCTCCGCAATCGCCTGTCTCTCGCTGTCCCGTCTTTGCCGTACCCGAGCTTGGATCCTCTTGACGTCTTCTTGGACGATCCTTCGCCGTGCTTCTTCGCGCTCCCGTTCCTGCGCTCTTCTCCGCATCTCCGTTTCACGGTTCATCCACTTGTGCGCCTCTGCCTCGTACTCGTAAACCAGTTCATCCCACATCCGCTGCCGTAACTCCTCTTTTTCCATCGTTTGTGGTCTTCGTTCGTAGTTGGAGCGGTCAATCAGGTGGATCTGTTCGTTGACCCACTCTTCGGTGCTCTGCCGGTGGACGGGTTTGAAAGCGCCTTCTCGGGCTCGGGATAAGTTCTCCATATCACACTTCCAACGTGGAGGGTTGGAGGTCATGGTCTCGCAGCGGCACGTCGCCTCTGAACGGGGAGGGAAGCGCACGCGAGTGATCGAAAACGGTGGCGGGCTTGAATCGTCCGTCCTTGTACGAGCGCGGGACGTGTAATAGTAATCGTGGGGAGGCGTGCTCATCGCGCGCGAACGATGCTGGAAGCCTGCTTCCATGGGTTGAGGCGGTCAGCTCTGGGGAAACGGCAGAGATGATGGTCGATGAGCGTTGTCTGAGCCGAGAGGAGTTGATGTCTTGGACCTCAGGGACGGCTGGGCAGGGTGCGTTTTATCTTGGCCTGGCAGGCGGAACACCTTGCCATGGCATGATCAACACGCGTCAGGAAACATGGCCATCGCTGCGTGTTTACCTACGTACACGGCCTCGTTTTACATCTCGCCGGCTCCGACACGTTGGGTCAACTTCGGACCTTGCCAGATTGAATGCGCACCACAAACAAGTTTGATGATTCCATTGAATGTACGGTATGCATAACACTACATCGCCACGATCCTACCTTTTTACTTTCACAGAATTGCCCGAAGAAGTACAACAAGTAAAAGTACAGTCTAGCTATCGACCCTGCGAACCGGAAGAATGAAATCAGCCGAGCTATTTTTCACATGGAGCAAAAACCGGAATCGCTGATATATTCCGCAGAATCCTCCTTGTGGGAGGCTGCCTCGAGTCTGACCAGATCTAGTAATATGAAATGTGAATACTTGTGAGCGAGCGGACATGGACGGTGCCTACTGAAATAGGAGTGGCCTTGGGCTTCCCGCGCCGTTAGCCGTTTCTGGTGATCGTATCGAAGAAATTTATCGAGGAGGTCCAACGCCTCGGCGGTGACTAGATTATGGTTGTCGGAAGTAATGAAACGTGACCAGGGTTGCCTGGGGTATCTGAGGGACATGTTAGCTTGAGAAAAGGATCAGGGCGAGGGGTTCGTGTACGGACACTTGAAGAAGATTGTCGAGATCGGTTTCAAAGGGTATCCCATACGTCCTCAGCCATGCATCGAAGGAATCAGTACCGAGGACTCTCAAAATTTTGAGTAATTGGTCGTCGTTGTCCGCACCACAAAAGAAGTGTTCCTTTCGGAAAATCTGTTCGGGTAATCAAGCGATCAAGTTCAAGCACGGCGTACCAAAACCAACGCTTACCATCGATGCAAGCATGCATCCTACGCTCCAGATATCAAGGCTGTAGTCGTACTGCTTGTACCCGACGAGTAGCTCAGGCGCTTTGTAATAGCGAGAGCCTACGCGAATGTGATAGGGCGTGCCGGGATGGTAAAACTCGGCCAGTCCCCAGTCGATCAATCTCAGCTACATAGGATGAGATGGTTGACCCAAGGTCGGCGACGCCACATGGATAAAAGGCCCACCTTTCGTCGTCGATGATCAATCATGACGTTCCCGGGCTTCACGTCCCTATGCATAATCCCTCTCGAATGCACAAAGTCCAGTGCCTGCGAACAGGTTGGCGACCTCACAACATGATGATCTCGCGCGGAACGCACCTTGAGCAGTTGAAACGTATAACACTTGATGTCGAGCTCGTTCAGCACGCCGAACAGCAGTCTCCACTCCACGTTCTCCACATACTCCATGACGAGGCTGTAGCACCGCGCAGAAGAGTCCTGGACGACGTCCCGCAGAGCGACGATGTTCGGCCCCCCCGTCAGGTTGCGGAGAATCTTGACTTCACGCTTGATCTTCCTCGGGGCAACGGGTTTGAGGACCTTGATGATGCAGGTCTCCGAGTTGACCATGTCGATGCCCTTGAAGACCTGCGTGCGAGAGCGTGATGGGCATTGTGCAGCACATACGAACTGCTTACCTCTGAATATCTTCCTCCTCCTATGCGTTCAGTGATTTCATAACGTTCTGGGGGGCTCCATTCGATTTCAGAAGCCTCTGTCAGCACAGGTTAGATCTGTGACCGCCAACGTCGAGTGCTGTGCGGTGCTGACCGTAATCGTACCAGGAACAGCCCAGGGAAGCGTTCACGTCGGCGTACGTTCTCGCCATGAGCGACTGAGCTGGTCAGAGTCGAGGACCAGGTCAACAAAGGGCGGTGGGTGTGCCAAGACGGGACATTTAGGCCAAGGGCAACGGTGGACAGCCTCGACCGGACACGTCGTGGCCCCCTGCCGTTCACGACGGTGACCCGATCTGGCGTTAAAGTTTATCGTGCTCACATCAGATGCATCATGACATTGTAGGGTAGAAAGAAGAAAAAGAAAGCGAGATGACGTGGTAGGACGACAGTTTACAGTAAAAACGATGAATGAATACACATACTAATGGTCGAGAGAACTAAGTAATAAGGGATCGCGGCGATAGATATAGATCAAACCGAAATCGATAACGAAAGTGAGGAATCTGTAACGGATGGTAAAACACACCGCTAGGACTTATCGTGCAAGGCACTTACCAAATGAATGAGAGCGTCAGTGGGATTGGATTGGCTGATTTGAGATGACAGGCAACAGCAACTCGACCACTTGCGCGATCGAGCTATTCTGCTGGCAGAACATTTCCAAATCTTTTCCGGACCATAGCCGCTCCTCTGCTCGCGACCGTGGATCGTTCCCATTCGCATCCTCCTCACTGCTACTTCTCGAATGGGAGGGAGTGACACGATTACTCTCTGCCTCGAGTTTCCCAGGTCCAAAGTGGTGATACACCTTGCTCCGCGACTTGGACCGAACGAGGTCGCAAGAACCGCTCATGTCGCGAGAAGACAACGAAAACTGGGAGTCATGACGAGAGTTGCTCGCAGCGTTGAGACGCTTGAGTGCGTTGCCCAGCTTCTGCGGTGGCTGTTGAGCGGAAAGAGCCTCTGGACCGATGAGCGTCTCCTGCAGTACCCTGAACACGATATCGCTGACAGCCCGCGCGAACTTTGCTTGAAATGGTGAGAGATTTGGTCCCGCGGAAGAGATGCTCGTGGACGCATCTGTCAATCGCTTCAGTGAGGTTGCCCACTCGTGGCGAACAAGTGGGTCGGCGAAGCTGAACATATATCTTCGTGGTGCATTGTTATGATTCAGGAACGCGACCTGGAAAGTATTCCGCATGAACGCACGCTCCACAGAGATGGGCCAACTCGGGGGGAGACCAGTGTAAAGCAACGCATTCGACCCAGAACGCAACATCAGCATCGTGGTCAGACCGAACAGCGTCCCTGTTACCCTGAAGGACGCCTCGGAGGACTTGGCGAACGAGAGAACGGGTGGATCAAAAGTGAGATTGTGTCCGAACAGCTCGATCGTGAAATTCGGATCAGGTTGGGGGATGCGAATGACCACCGGTTCCGACTGGACTTTGTACGTCAGACGCGAGGGTTGTGCGCGCTTAAAGGTGACAGTAATCTCGGTGGGTCCGTCGGATGATGGGTGACGGGCTTGCGAGAGCGGTTCACGGTGGATGGATTCGTAGATGTCGCTAAGCGTGTCATCAGACAGCAGGCCACGAGGATCGTGACGTCGGAACACATCCAAGAAGTCTCTGGCACTGACGTTTCTCCCAACGTGTCTAGTCGGACCAGGTTCCTGAGAAATTCCGCCGTGTAATACCTCATTGAGTTGCGCGATGGCCCTCGATAATCTATGAGCCAGGTCCTTGTCATAAGCAACCTGCTTCCCGTTGGCATCGTACCACCGACTGGCAAAGGAATCAAGCAGGACATCCAGGGGGCTGAATCCCTGAATAGCACGTGTTGGAACGTGGATAGTCAGCAGGAAAATGCGCAGCGCTTTGTCCACCCTGACACCTGTAAACCCAAAAACGTCGAGGTAATGCTTGAGAACAACACGCGATGTCCTCCTGGACAGATAATCACCGAGCTGGGCGCGATCGATCTCTGGGGTACGGAATAACAAGTGTGCTAATGCCACGGGATCATCAGGCTGTGCCAAACTGTTAAAGAGAGACACGATGGCTTGATCGGCGTCGTTGGCAAACTGGTCCACAAAGGATTGAGTAACAGCGTTACGCGGCATACTGCGTGACTGGGGCTCTTCACGTTCGCCACTGAACCTCAAATTGCGGAGGAGCACGACGTTCTTCACGACGAATTTTCTATCCGACGGATTCGGTTTCGTCAGCTCGAGAAAGGCGTCTGGGTCTTGGATGATGGGCTTGGTAATGATGAGGATGTCGTTGAAGAGGAAAAGGAAACGATCCTTGACCGTATCAGAGTTGACCACCTGCAGGACAGGCGCTGCCAATAGCAACTTCCGGGGCGGGTCATCGATCACCGATGGCCAGACGGAACTCTTTGACCCACGTCCCAGCATGTCATCCAGACGCTCCATGATGACAGCGCTCTTAGAGGGAAACTCTGAGTACTGCGAAGACGTGTTTGAAGATGACTCGGATGTAGTTGGAGGAGGATAATCTGACAAGGAAGACCAAGGGTCTGGTGTGGATGGCGGCAAGGGCTCTGGTGGTGATGGTGTAGGAGGGGACGTGAAGGTTCCCAGAGCGGAGGGCGCGGAGGGTTCTACGGGAGAAGGGGAGACACCACTGCCTGGCTTCGCAATCTTGCTTGCTCGAGGTGTCTTCTGCGTGTCCTCATGCAAAGAATTTCCATTTGGACTGACGGGAGATAACTCTCCGTTTTGCGACTTGCAAAGCAAAAGGGTTCCATTGGTACTGCTCGTCGGCGTCCTCGACTTCTCCGAAGAACCGATGTCTTCCCAATCTGAGGTCAAGTCATTTTCCTTCTTCCACCTTAATATTTCGGAAAGAGAAGGCTTTTTGGAAGGCGCAGTGGGCCGAATGGTTTGAGAATTTGGGTTAAGCGAGCTACTTGCCAAAGTGGGCGTCGATGACCCAAACCTATTGCTAAGCCACTTGCGAACACCTTCGCGATTGGTAGGAAGTGTCTTTAGCAGTACTGAACCAGGTGACTGACTATTTGGTATTTGCCCGCCACTGAGGTAGTCGTGCGACGATGACGAGGGTGCGGTCGATAGTGGAGGAGAATTAAGGTTCTTGAACTTGGAAAGCAGATGAGTGTCTGACGATTGATGTGCAAGGACCCGATCTCGTTTGATGTCGGGAGAATTAGAGGGTGTGTTGCTCGACGAACTCGAGGGCAGTGGTATCTCGTTTTCATTCCCATGGAGAGATAGGACAACGTCCGGAGTAGACGACGATATCGACAACCCCCGACGATTCCGGCTGTTGATACGTTGTTCTTCGAGCTTCTTGATCCCTGGGAATGGGAACAATTTAGCGTCCAGGTTATATTTAGTGAGATCGAGGTTAGAAGTCAATGGAATCGGAGAGACGCCACTTCTCGGTGGCGTTGGCAGTGCCAATGATTGCATGGACGTCGAAGCAGATGAAGATTGCATCACCGGTTGCTGGCCACCTAGGGGGAATATTGACCCAAGCTCGTTCTTGTCTGCTTTCGGACTCGCTAAACTTCCTCCACTTTCCCGACTGATGCTCGAGTCGGTGTTCTGCCTTCTTTCCCGAGTAGCTATGCTGTTGGTCCGAGATCGACGACCATTGCTCGAGCTGCTCCTCGTAAGCGCGCCGACAAGTTTTCCCCATGCTCCGAGAGAGCCCTCCCGCTTCAGCGGGGTCTCTGGCACAGCTAGCGAATTGTCCAAGTCGAAATCGGTGGTCTGAGGTGACCGATCGCTCTGTATGCGTGACGCGACCGAAAGACGCTGAGGATACGCCTGTTGCGATGAGTCCGACTCGTCACTGATAGGAAGGGCTGGAGCGGTGTTCAACGGTGTTGCCTGTGACGAGGGTTCATGAGAACTGGGAACAGAAGGTGGTTCAGGTGGCGGCTCGATGTCGACCACGAGTTCCTTGAAACCTGAAGATGCGGGAGGTGGTGATTCTTCGGTCGGAGAACCGAATTCCTCATGAGGGGACTCTGGAGGAATCAGGTCATCATCTTCCTCGACAACGCCGCGCAACTGCTCTTCGTCCTCGTCATCCTCGTTATGGACAGCAATGTTGGACTCGGGAACTATAGAATATAAGATGCCTGTCGTGGAGGGAATGGCACTGAAGAACTGACCTGGGTCTGCGATCCAGCTGATCTGCCTGTCGTAAGCATCATGGTAGGGCGACCGCCGAAGATGATCGGCAGGGTATACGACCTGCTCAGGATCCTCGGACTCCATGTCATCCGCGTCATCACGAGAAGGCAATGAAACTTCTTTGTGTGGCGTCGCAAATGGGCTAGGAGGGAAGAGATCTTGCCGTGATGAGGACCTCTGGGTGGCCGAGAGATACAATGGCACGCCAGGTATACCCGTAACCGAGCCGGCTGACTCGGTCGTCGGCACATCTGACGAGTGGGGCAACCGTTGTGGAAGGCCAGGAGACGAACGAGTCGGCGTAGCGGGGAGCCCAGGATAGGTAGATTCTGGAGGGGGTATCACATCATCGTCCTGTTCGACCACGATACTTCTCCTCTTCCATTGATTAGGCACAGCCCGGACAGGGGTCGTCTGGCGGCTGTCTACAATGGTCTCATCGAGATTGATATTTGGAGTGGTTATAGACTGGATAGGGATAGGTGTTGTAGATGCTGTGCGGCTGGGTTCCGTGAGTGATGGTTGGGTGTGGGGTAGGGGTGTGGAGGGGTGGGTCGGAGTATTCGTTGAAGTGGATAACACCTCGGATTCGTCAGTAGCCGTAGCATGAGTGGGCTTGTTAGCCGAGTTGCGCGCCGATCTGCGTCGTCTTCGCCTTGAAGGCGTAGAGACTACAGGGCGTTCCTCGCCCCCACTAGTACCTCCTTCATCTGCCTCTTTGATTCTTTCACCGAGGGCAGTAAAGAGCTTCATTCGAGCAGCCGTGCGTTCGCCGCCGGAGACAGTGTTATTACGACCAAGCTTTACCAAACCAGGCTGTGGAGATGTTGATGGTGAAGAGAACGTGGAATCTTGGGACTCTGGATTTCCACCTGTGAGCTTGTGAAGGGCCTGCATACGCGCAGCCACGCTGTTGGACCGCAAGAGACCCTTTTGTATAGCATCTAGTGTGGGCATCAGCGGCGGGGGTGGCGAGGCTCCGTGAAAGAGGAGAGGAGTTCCTGGGGATAGTAAATTGGGAGATATGAGGACTCTCGATGCAGGCGGAGTAGAAAAGTAGGATGGTATCGGTGCGACGACGGACGGGGGCTGGAGCGCGGTGGGTGAAGGGGAGGGCGGTGAATCCTCTGGGGAGGAGTCATTGCTGGGGGTGACAGAAGTTGGGACAGGTGACTGGGGAAGCTTTTTGCCCTTGAAGTCTCTCGAGCCCCTGGAGCGGGAACGGGAGCGGTTGCGACGCTTCCGAGCTGAAGTGGATGGTTCGGGGGTGGCGGGCAACTGTTCTGGGGGAGAGTCAGGTCTGGGATCGGGACTGGACGAGATGTCGTGGGTGGGTTCGATGACGACCTGTTCGTCCTCTGCCTGGAACTTTTCTCCGTCGCTCACGGCCTCGATGTGCATTGGGGGCCGCCTGCCGTCTTTCATGCGAGGAAGGGACGCGGCGCGACGTAACCTCGCGACGGCATTGGCGCGCTGCTCTGCGGCCGACGCAGGGTCGTTGTCCATGGGCGCCCGAGTGCTGTTGCTGTGGTGAGTCACCAGCGAGCTGGGAGGGACGAGGAGGACGTACGTGGGGACGTGTGACCGTGCGCCGGAGGGTGGATGTATGCGTTGGCTTTGTTGTGTCGGTGACAGGGAAAGAAAGAGGAAAAAGACAAAGAGCGGACCGAGCCAAGAGGTACGAACGCGGATACACGTGGCAAGTACGTATACGGAACAGCAGCACGTCGTGTTCGTCGTGCAGGACGAGTTCGGCGTCGATGGGCACGACGACGAGGATGGCGTTAAAGAGTATATAAGTCGAGACGATCTGGATCCGCATGTCCCCTCTGCCTCGCGGATGTGCGATTTTTTTTTTTTTTACAGGATCCCAGCGCGTCCGTCATCGATAAGACGGCGTGGTTTTCATTTCTCCAGATCAGCGCAGGACAGACCTGCCTCGCTTCCTGGGGGCGTGTCCTGTGCTCGGGAACACGTCTTGCTAATTCCATCCGCCCTCGGAATCGCATCTGCACACTTCCATATCGGAATCCCTTCCAAAGAATGGAATCCCCCTCCAGGGCCCGCGCTACTTCTTCACGCCCACCCGTCCCCTGTCACGCCCACCGCCATTCCGCCGTCTCCATCCATACCCTCCCTTGATCTCTCCCTAATTCGCTCGTCTCGGGTTAAATCCTTGTCCGACCCGAGCGTACGTCGACCCTCCTACTCGACACACCGCTCGAAGCTTGGCCAGGTCGATGGTCCCATCCTCTCCCAACATGGATCTGCGCACGTGAACTCGCTTAATGAGCCCCAACACCATCCTTTGGGTCACATTTCCCGTTTCTGGCACGGGAATATCAAGACTGTGATGCAACTGTATCAGAGAGATCCACCAAGCCTACCACTCACGTACCTCGCATTCAAACCCCACCACGCTCTCCTTCACCCATGAGGGCCTCACACTAGACTGACACGTCCGAAATTAAACGCATGTTAGATCAGACTCGATGGTGGTCGTGTGACAGGTTTCATCGCCATCCGAAAAACAACGGTCGACTCACACTACATCCCATTGTTAATCCGCTCAATGCCCACATATCCACACGGACAGGTGCGTAAATGGAGGTCACATTCGCTGCTTCCACGAACGGCTCGCTAACGAGGCCCGTAAATTCTTTGGTCGTCATTATATTTGCTCGGGTCTCTTCCGGCTTCGGCGACGTCACCAAAAATGAAACGCTGAGGGTTTGTCAAATTTAAAAAATGGATGACTACGTAACAAGCGCGCGGAGAAAGGGGCATACCCACAGCGACAAGTAACTGTACCCCACCAGGCAGGAGCTTAGTACAAGAGTCACGGCACGACCCAAACGTGCGCGCCCGGACAGCGTCAGGTTAGGTTGCCCCTCGGCGGAGACCGTTTCGAAAGCGGCACGATGGAGAACGACCATCCTGTTCAACAATGCGCACACACGGCTGTATGAAAGCTAAAGTCAATTCCACATGCCCCAGAACAAAGTTAAATTTGATGGATCAACGCATCCTCACCCCCACATGTTCCGGGACGGCATGGATCACGTATACCTGGGAGGCATCAAAATCGGATTCCATGTCTCCACATCATGGCGGTCTTGTGCCCAGGCTTTGTCGAGCTCCGTGTGACACGAAGCGTCTTGACACGGTTCCCGTTTTGAATTTGGGAGCAGGGGTGAGTTGGAAGATTGGAGTAGGATCGAACTGTGGGCAAATCTTTGCCCTTGTTTCCCGGCTCGGGAGCCGCTTTGCGCCGTCTGGTCCTAGATATCACCTCCTATGATTTTTTCCAGACGTGACTGTGAAGACGCGTTCTCCTGGTGCCTGGAAAAATGCAGAGGTTCATGGCTGAACGTTGAGCAGTGATGGCTAGGTAAATGTGTTGACAGAATTATCCCGGCGTCTCATGGGTTCCCATGGCCCGTTGCATGCAGGTCCATCTCTTGAAAATTTCCGGCTCGAAAGGAGATTAACTGGAGATAAGAAAACGCTGGGAAGTCATCAGGCGACCAGATGACTGGCACCCCGTTTCTCGCTTGGAAGCACACGCTCCTTCACAAGTAGAACACCCATGGTCGGTAAATCATTCCGTGCGCCACGCCGCCAAGGCACCGCTCGCTTACCCCGCGCTGAATCACGTTCGCCAAGTTCCCGTGATGATGTGCTTGACCCCTGTCCTGGGCCTGAGCGCTGGCATGCTCTACCGCGAAGTCGTCCCGAAGAGGAAGTGGTAGCGGCAACTTGTCTTTCTCACCCGTCGCGATGTGATGCTCGGACTCTCTCTCTCTGCCGTAGAATGTTCCTGAGGTGATCGTCCATTGGCTGCCCCTTACCGCTGGCTGGGTTCCGAATCGCCTGATTTGTGGTGGGTGATGAGTCCAATCACCGAACCCCCGACGGGATGGTCTCCATTGCTTACTGTTGGCTTACGAGACAGGGCATTGTACGGCTTTCGAGTATCAACTTTGCTTTACCAGACATGTGTCCCTTGCGCAACGATGTTTGAGGAGAAATGAGTAGCCGATCGTCGGACGAACCAACAAATACAAGGCTGGCGTTCCCATTTTGTTCGCTGCCACGCATCGTGTCTTCCGAGAACTCGGCCATCATCAGGACGGAATATTGCCATCGGGCGCTTGAGGCTGCGCATCCGAGGGGATCATGACGGTTCTAATTGTGTCGACCTGGGCTCTGCAAGGGATCCGACGGGGTATAAGCTGGACGTCGACGCACATGCTGATTCGTGGAGCGACCCGAACCATCTCGGACTCGCTCGCATTACCCGTTGCATACCTGGTGTGAAATCGGTAGACCAGATCACCCTTTGATAGCATTCGACCCGCAGACCAATCATGTTCCGTGTCCAGGGGGAACGTTCTATTCCCACTCCATTCTCGACGCGCCAACCACTGTGACCGATCCATACGCGTGTGTACACGAATGGCTCACTCCAATAGCAGTCTCCACGGATCGTACGCCTATCATGACACGTTGAAGGGCATATACTATGGACCCGGCTGTGTGCACACAGCCCTCCCTAAATTACTTTCTACCCTGGGTGACAGGAAGGTGTTTGTCGTCACGGGCAAGTCTCTCCGGGAGAAGGTTAGCATTGGCGAACGTGCATTTGCTCCACCTTCGTGTTGATCCACAATGTATCCAGACGAACGTGGTCTCCACCATCGAGAGAATCTTGAAAGACAACGGTACCTTTGCTGCCACCTTCTCTGAGATAGGGCAGCACGCCCCTGTTCAAGGTATCAAACGTGGATTGGAAGCGTTCAAGGCCGCCGAGGCTGACATCCTCGTATCTATCGGGGGTGGCTCACCCATCGATGCAGCCAAAGCCATAGTTTATCGTCACCATCAGGAAACCGGTGGCAAGTTTCTCAACCATATCGCTATTCCGACCACCCTCAGTGCCGCTGAGTATAGGGTGAGTGACTCATGGCTAGCGAAGAACCCCCTATCGATGAGCCATTCCACTAGGGCGGTGCTGGATACACTGACGAACATGGCAACAAGGTCAGCGTGTCCGACCCCATGCTGGCCCCTGCCGGCATCATCCTCGACGCCGAGGTGACGTTGGCCACCCCGGAGGAACTTTGGTACGCCTCGAGGCTCGGTCTTTCATCTCGTGCTCAACATGAGGCACATACAGGCTATCATCTGGCCTTCGAGCGTTGGACCACGCTGTTGGTATGCCACAAATCGCCGCTCCACGCCGGGGACTCATTTGGAATCGCAGAGGGCCTCTACAACTCACTTCCCCATCCCTTGAAGGTTCTCTGTTATGCTGCCGTATCGGACCTCTTCAAATATCTCCCAAAGAGCAAGGCACAGCCTGGGGATTTAGAGGCAAGGCAGAAACTATTGATAGCCGCATGGATGAGCCTTTGGCCACTCAAGCTCGAGAAGTACAGGCAAGCAGAGCACATCCAGATCGTACCGCAATTGGGGACCGTTTTCTCACACAGTCCTCCTCAGCTCCCTTGGATTATCACATTCTTTGGGCCACAGGCTCGGAGCAACCTACGGAATTCCGCACGGGATCACGTCTGTGAGTGAAGATAGTTCCTCGTCCGAGGACTTGAGGATGTTAAGCGCTTTGCAAGTGTTTGACGCTTGCTTCTGTCGTTATCCTCAATGCCGATATCGCAAATCCAGAAGATAAGGCTGTACTAGCAGAAACGTTGTTCTATCTGCGAGAACCTACCTCCGGATCAGTCGAAGGGGATATCAGACGACTGGGGAACAAGATTGACGAGTATGCGCACCTTTTCCATGTCGGATAGGGACTGACGGCCATTTGACCAGACTCGTACGTGGTCTAGGCCTGCACCGCACCCTTGCGTCGTACAATGTCCCAAGGGCCAACTTGCCGACGATCGCAAAGCTGGCCTTGGCAGGGAGCGATCCAGGGCTTCAGCCTAGAGTAGAAGCGTTGCTGAAAGGCATCTATGACGCTTGACAAGCTAAACGTCTCGACCCAGCAGTCATGCCCGTAGTTTTCTTTTGGATTTATCCCTTCGAGAGACAGGAACGCAGTGTTGATGTACAGTAGGCGGACCACAGAGAGTTCGTAGGACACCCCAGTAGGCTACAGAGTCTGATGTCAGAGGTTCGGCAGCGAATACGTTTACCTCCTGTGAGACTATTCTTGTGACAGCCTGAGAGGACGACGACGACTCGACCGGTCTGATACGAAATAGCCTGAACACACACACCATATGACTGATATACCATAGCATCGAAACTTGCAACGACCTCTCTTGTCCGCCAACGAACCAGATCAATGAAGTTGGCACTCGGACAGCCTTGGCGCTGTTCCTCGGTACGGACCAGCCTGATGCCCGACTCGGCGGGTCGGTTCTTCAAGACAGCGCCTCTTCATCCTCGAGCATTCTCTACCTTTCACCTTGATACGCAAAGAAGGGAGGTCTTCTGCCACGTACAGACGAGTCCTGGAGTGAGGTCGCAGAGTGGGTTCCCCGGCAGGGCAAGGTACCGCTTCGGTTGTGCAGGGTCTCAAACACGCCACGCCAACATGTCTCCAGGTCCATACTGACACCTCATTCTGAAACACTCGTCAGAGCAGCGCGCTCCCCATCCATGTCGCAACAGAGGTCTAGTTCAACGAAGGCACCCGAGGGTGGTTCGACGCACACCGACGCACAGAGCGCTAGCGGTGACCATGGCCATAAACACGACCACGACCACTCGCATTCACACTCCATCTTCCATTCACATTCGCATGATGATCACGGCCACTCTCACGGTACGGAACAGATAGTAAGCGTATTTGAGGGAAAGGGTACGTCGTCTTTCGCTTGGTGTGGTGCTCTGGCCCAACCCACCTCTGCAGGTGATCGAGGCAGTCGAATAACCCTGCTTGGGCTTCTTGTTAATGTGGGATTGACCGGCGCAAAGGGGGTTGCAGGGTGGTATATGCATTCTGCATCGCTGCTTGCTGACGCAGGTCATTCACTGAGTGGTGCGTGTGGTACTTTATGTCATGGCACGTGTGCTCATCGCCCTTGAGACCTGTTGGGTGATTTCGTCACCTTGTTCTGCTGGAAACTATCTAGAAAACCGCCTTCTGGAAGATACCCGTATGGTTTTGCCAAGTTCGAAACTCTTGGAACGACGACAGTCTCAATTCTCTTGATCGGCGGCGCACTTGGCATTGGGTTTCATTCCTACCATCTTTTGATGGAAGTTCTCTCGGGAACCGTGTCGACGCTCCCTCCCGGTCAACTCCACGACATTTTAGAACGCATTGCCTCTTTCGGTCCCCACGTCTCGTCCGTCGGACATGCACATACACATGTAGACATACTCGACCCCAACGCGGCGTGGTTCGCGGCCTTTAGTGTGTTATCAAAAGAATGGCTGTATCGCATCACGAAGAAGGTTGCCGACGAAGAACACAGTCGCGTATTATACGCGAATGCGGTACACCACCGCAGCGATGCATACTCGAGCTTCGTCGCGTTGTTTGCGATCCTAGGGTCGTCCGTCTTTCCCACTCTGCCACTCGACCCACTCGGAGGTACGTCGGCGATCCATAATGAACCATTCGATCACTCACGTACGGCTTGATCAAAGGTTTGCTCGTGTCGTATGTCATTCTTTGGCAGGGCGTGGCGCTGCTCGGGGGTGCGTTTGCTGAATTGACGGATGCTGGGATATCAAAGGGTTCGCGAGAGAAGCTGCTCCGCGCGTTGGACCCGCTGCTATCTCACGGCGCCGTGAATGGCGATGCCGCATCTGTCTCAGAGGGGTCTCGCGTACTCGCGATCAGGGAGTTGAGAGCCAGGCGAGCTGGATCGTTGATGAGCGTTGATGTCACCGTCGATGTACCTCGTACGATGACCGTCCTCGTCACATCCAAGTTGGAAAAGAAGATCGCTGAGAGGCTCAGGGAAGCAAGGAAGGAGGTATCAGAGGTCAAGGTCAGGTTCTATCCCGTAGAGGGTACCTCGTCATAATTTGTGCCATCTACCGCGTGTATTTATTATTGTATTAGAGGTAACACCGCGATCGCGTTTGACTTGGACTTTTCAATGACGAGCGAACTAGAGCTCAGGTTTTCTCCGTCGACCAAACAAGACGCGGGCGCGTTCCGTCTGATAGAACTTCCACCCGAACTATGCCAGCTCATCGATTCGGCGGTGGAGACTAAAACATCTCAGCCAATGTGAGTGTTGTACCCTCAAGTACGCCAAATCTCTTCATCCAGGACAGACTTTCCATCAAAGGACACCCAACCGAGGACGCCGTGATATGCACAACGGAGAAAACCTACGCACTGCGCTCGGTCGTACTCTCCAACACCGTGCTCGTCGTGACTCCGTCCAGGACCGACCCAGATGGGACGGCCCACGTCCGCGAACAGCTGCACGAAGTACTCGAGCTGATACCGTCCATCCCAAAGCTACATAAGCTGGCTGTGCTCCTCCGCGGGATGGAATACGACGAGGGGGACGAAGACCGACGCGTCAGTCACGTCGAGACGGGTGTTGTGTTGCTGTCACTGACGCATATCTGCACCCTCACTTCAGGCGACGCTTCCGAGGTATACCTACGAGCAGGCGCGGGGGGAGATCCAGGCGAGTGACGCCGAGTTGGGGCTTGGTCTCAGGGAACGACGGATCCTCGTCCTTGATGGTTCGTGTGTCGTCCTTCTCGTAGCGTCATACGCGTTGAACGCTATTGATGCACAGGCTGCCTCCGACCGATCGCGCCCGTACATCTGAACACGATCTTGGAGCTCCTCCTCAATTACATCACGTCGCTCGGTCTCTCATACGAGGGTGCGCCGGTGGACGACCTGGTGTCTGCGCTGGCTGATGATCACGATATCCCGAGGGAGGTGTCGAACCAGGTCATATCCTGGTTCGGCCATGTAGAGGAGGACACGTGGAAGATGGACGCCAACGCGCTGGTCGCGGAGATCGGACTGGGGATTATCAGACATTACAAGGTGCGCTCTCTGTCTTGCATCGTTCCGCCTCCACTTTCGCTAATGCTACTTCCTGAAAAAGCACGAGTCTATACTTGAGGCAGAGTTCATGACCAAATGGAAGAAGGCCGTCGGGGACGCGTTCGAGTCGGTCATCTCGCTGCAGCTGCTCTCGGTACGTCGTCTTGTCCGCGACCGCAGGGAGATCAACACTCACGTTAACGACAAGGGCAACTACCTCCGAAATCCGAGCGAGATCTCGGGTGCGACTTTGACTTACCTCCCGGCTTCCGTGCTCCCGACAGATCCCGCCGCACGTTTTGCGGAGTTGTTCCTCACACGCCCGCGATGGAGGAACGACGAGATCGAGCCTTTCCTCTCTGACATTTCCCTGAATGCAAAAGAGCGAGACAAGTTGTTGCTCAAATACGCGCGTGCGATGACGACGCCGGAGGGTACTTGGTACACTGCGAGAGTGGGCTTGAATAACTAGGTGGCCAAGTTTGGCGCTGTTCTGAACGGTACATACATACTTGGGCTACCGGGGATCTATTGCATGATGAGATTCTTGAAGTAATAATATACCATGTACACTGAATGGATGTCTACAGGCTATGCCATCCCAAGAAATAGCGTAAATCCACAATCCACAGTCGCCCCGCGTTCCTCGCCACTACTCCTCCCTCTTTCGCACCCTTCCTCGCGTCTTCACACCCTGACTCAGCGTCCTGACAGGGGAAGGATGATACTCTTCGTCTTCGTCGTCCGACGCGCTTTTCTTGCGTTTCCGCTGTGAGCTCGGCGTCGGAGCGGTACCGTAGCTCTTGCTTGCCGAGAGAATCTTAAGGCCCAACGGTCCCATAAGACTATCGATAAAATTCCAGAGTGCTTTCCCGACGTTGCCATTGTTTCGTACGTCGCGGAATTGTTCTCGGATCCGTAGACGCATATGCAAGATGGCCTTGGCCCGCTCGTGGTGCGAGTGTTCTCGGAGGATGTAGAGCAGTGTCCCTGGCAAGCGCAAGCGGTGAGCACCAAACGGCGATCAACGCCATGTGACCGTACCAATGAACACAAACTCGACAGGCGCGACGCGCTTGTCGACCTGCTCAAAGGCCATGTTGAGCCCATGCGTCATGGCGATATACCCAAACGCGTTCAATACGTCGTCTATAAGCTTCTTGAACGCCTGGTTTGGCTTGTCCACGCGCGACAACCACTTTTCGAGCTTCTGGGCCGACGGCAGGGCATGGTCGGGTAACATGTCACAACAGTACACCATCTGCGCGATACACTGAAAATCACGACCACGTCGCGTATCCCACTCGAGGACCTCGGCGAGGCCGCCGTCGCATTTGACGTGTCGTGTTTCGAGATCGCCTATCCAGTCTGCCCAGGCTGAGGAGATCGCTTGCAGTTTTTCTACATGGCATTAGATCGTCCGTCGCCTCGCACGCCTGAATGTATGCGCACCAGCGGCCGTTAAACTCATTCCGAGTTGTACCCGTTGGAAGATCTCTCTCTCCGTGCCTGGCGGAAGATCATGGTACTCGACTGGCGACGGAAGTGAATTGTGGGCTACCTGTACAGCAAGGGACTGACCGCATGTAATCCTCGTTTCTGCAAACCGTCGCTTCCACTGCTCGGGGATTTCTAGACGTGTCGTCTTTTGTGCGTCTGATCTGACGAACCAGAAACTCTTCTTGGTACGCGAATCACGATCTAGACAAGGGTCCCCTCGACATGATAGAGCAAAATGTAGGCAGTCACACTCACGAGGTATCTGACGGCGCTGCAGTTAGCGGAAAGGGCGGTAAAGAAGCGAACGTGGTCGCTCACCAACCCATCGAGAAACTTTTGTATTGAAGTCAACCTCTGCTTGCCGTCGACGCACACCCTCACTGTCTCCCCTTCCTCGTCTTTTTGGACTGCAAATATGACGGGTGGCACGTAAAAATTGCGAAAGATGGAGTCGATGAGCCCAATCTGCTTGCTCTCTGGCCAGACTACGTCTATGCGCGCCCCGTGTGTGACTCAGTGCGCAGCGACGGTAGGTGAGACGTACCTCGCTGGTAGCTGGGGTTGAGGTCGATGTACCCCTCGTGAATGAATGCTACGACATGTCAGGGAAAGGCCAACTGAGGATGTCGGTCGACTTACCGTGGAGTTCTTCTGCGCTGTAACTCATGGCGGATGGGGGTGTCAGGGAATTGGATATGCGAAACACGTTGGGATCTGCGTTCTCGCCGTCCGAGCCATAGTCATCGTCGAGCTCGTCGACGTCCTTGTCCTGATTGTCGCCCTTGTCGACCATGTTTCGCGGCCAGAATGCGAGTTGTGTTTGCGGTCACGGCGTAGCGGGTCAACGGCCGTTTTCACATTCAGCCACAAACGCGTCTAATCGGGTATTATTGTATTCGCATCATCGTAAGCTACTTGTTCCATTCCCCAAACTCATCGTCGTGCTCGTCGTTACGGCCCAGCGTCGCATCCGATGATGTCGACCGTCGATGTTGCGTCCTTTCCTCGTCCTGAATCAACAGACGCCCTTCTTCGGCCCCTTCCATACCCCCATCCGCAGACTCCCTCAAGGGTTTCCGAGTGGTGTCGGTGGAAACGCCGTCCTCGTCGTCGCTCATATCTCCAAGTTGCCATAGTTCATGTGCTACCGATTCACCCTCTTCCGGCGCCCTTAGTGCCTGTGCTTCGTCTTCTGCGTTGCCGCCCTTGTTACCCTTCGTGGTAGATCGTGCACCCGGCGCACGCGACAGCGCAAGATTCCCTTGCGATCGCTCAGGCTTCTTGCTCGTAAGAAGGACGACACCAGATATGAGTACGACGATGGAAGCAAAAATAAGGAAGAGGATCCAGGGCTTGTATGCATCGACCTGGTCATTGAACACGAGTGAGTCCAAGAAACTAAATGTAACGAGTAAGCAGGGGCCGCACACCAAACAGAGCGACATACCCTGTAGCAGTGTAGACACCATAGAAGACGGGTACGACAAGCGTGGAGTCATACACTTTGAGACCACGGTTCAGACATATGATCTGCAAAACCGCGGTCACGCTCAAGAGGATGATTGTAAAGATGGGTGCCATGTGTCCAAACTGATTCCCCGGATTCTCGTGGGACAGGCTTCCGGTCAACAACTTGACGCTACAAGAGCTGTCAATAGAAAGACAGTAACTTGAAGGATAAATACGTACGTGGCCTTGGCAAACACGAGACATCCACCCGCGAAGCCGCCACCACAGCACGCCCAACCAATCCCAAGGATCCACGCGATCTGTCTATCGTCCTTGGGTGCTGTCCAAATCTCGAGTTTCTCCGTGATCCAGAGCGAGATGAAAGTATAGGTGTTCTTGGCTTTTCCAAGCAAGGTCGTACTAGGGGGAGGTGGCCTACGCGCGCTCATACCCGTAAAGGGTTCCGAAGTGATATCCGAACGGGACGTGAGGACTGCGTCGAGCGAGTAGGTAAACTTGAGGAGAATGAGCAAAGCGATAGACATGACGAAGAAGAAGAAGAGCCATCCACCCCTCCGCCAGAGGGCAGTAAGATGGTCGACGTTGGTCTCTGAAGAGAGACCACTGTTGATGCCACCGAAGGCGACGATGCCAATGACACCGACGACTACGATTATCGTACCCTACGCAATGGATGGTCAGTCGGGCAAAGAGGATAGATGGCGTGACGACGGACGTAAATATCTGTGCGGGTGACTGGCGTTCCAACCAAAAAGCTAGCAAAGAGGAAATTAAAGATGAGAGATGTAGAACCCAGAGGAGCGACGTATTCTGGAGTAGGATGTGTGAGTGGCCGAAGGTGTGATTAGGGGCAAAGGACTCGCCCGCTCGCATGTAATCCAAGGCGAGGGTGCTCCCGATGAGTTGCGATAGAATGTAGAGGGTCATTCCCAAAAGCCATAGCGGTCGTAGCCAGTCACGTCTTCGAGCAGACTTTGGGATGGCATTCGTGCGGACCTGGGAAGGAATGTTGAGAAAGTGGCATGGTGCAAGTGTGTCTGTCTCACATGATCCAGTTTCGTGAGATTTAGACCGGCCGCGTTGAGCACGGATGCGAGCAGGATGATGGTCAGCCCGATGATGAAGGCGACGACGGGGCTGGCGTGATGTACGGGCGCACCCGGGTCCGAGGTCGTCGTGTTGTCCGACATCGACGTGGACGGGAAAGAAAGTCTCCTAAAGTAAGTGATGGTGCTGGTCGAGAACAACACAGCTCGCTTTGGCTCTTTCATGCAGCGCATCCTCAACAAGCTCACTGCCCGCGCAGACGCTGTCCCCGACAACGCTCTCCTCAGAGACACCATTTTACTCCTCACCGACATCCAGCGACACCCAGACCGACCTCATCCGGTCTCGTGGGATGCGCTACGCCGTGACTTTGAGCTCCTTCAGGATCGCGGGCTCTGGGAACGCTCCACAGAGAACGACGAGCTCCTCGATGCCCTCCGCGCTCAGCTCACCGACGGGCCTGCACAGGAACTTAAGTCGCACCAGAGACCGTCGTTGGACGAAAAGATCACCATCGTCGTACAGCAGCCCATATCATCACCACTCGTGTCCAATCAGGGTCACCTTGTTCTTCCTCTTGAGCTCATCGATACCCTGAACCATGCCTACTTTCTCCATATTCTTGTCACAGACCCTCTCCAGGTGCTACCACCCGGAAAGTCTCTCTTGTCCGTCATGTCCCACCCCCACACCGACGGGAACACAAAGTCAGTGCTACACAGCAAGGTCGAGGGCCTTGTGCACAAGGCTTTCTGGGATGAGGTGCGAACTGTTCTCCTACGACGTGCATATGGCTGAAGTCCATGCAGGCCGTGCGCTTCCTCTCTGACCCAGAGCCCTCCGCACAACTCTCTCGCATCAAGTTGCTGTACGGAGACCTTCATGCTGCGCTTTCGCCGCTCTTGCCACCCAAGCATCCCATGTTGGTAACATTGTCCAGCCCCTTCTCTCCAACATCGTCACCCTTGGACTCGGCTGTCATGCACCTTCACGAGGTTTTAGCTAGTCTTCGGGAACGTTGCGCGCCAGTCCGCGACCCCGAAATTAAGGCTCTCCAGCAATCGCTTCACGATCCCCCGGTTCGATCCTCCCGTCCGGTCGCTCTAGCTACGCTGGTAGCCGAGACCATCAGAGACATTCTACACCTCTCCAGGGTCATGAAAGACGACCTTTCCCAGACTGTCTTGGGAAGGATGACAGAACAACAGCTCAGGTCCGTGGTCGCGAAACAGGCCAAGACCAACGAACGAAAGATCGTGATCGACATTTGGCGTCCGGAAAGGATAAAGCAGGGATACACATCTTGGCTAGACAAGTCACCTTCCGGCCATCTGGGCTCGATTACTGCGGAGCCGCGTTTCTTGTGGATCGTTCGTATAGTCCAGGAACTGGGTTCATCATCACCTGTTGATTGTCCTCTTCCGTTGGGGGCTGTCGGGCATGCATCCTCTGACTACGACACCGATGAACCAATAGAGTCCCCCATGTCGGATACTAACATACTTCCGCCTGTATTCTTCTTCTCGGCCCCGGCTCTCTTGAGGATACAGAACTATCTACAGGCGCTCGTCATCGCTGCCTCCTTGGGTATTCTCGCGCGTGTTCCTGCCCCCACGCGCTCTTCCAACAGCAAGCCTGACTCCGGTCCCGACTTGTTCATGTCTCGTGTCTGGACACTTCTCCGCGCTGAGATCGCTGGGGAACCAGGTGCAAGCGACACCAAGCTCATCAATCTCGCCGACGAGGTCATCCGCGTGCGACAACAAGCCACCAGCACGCTATCTACCCCAGCCAACGCGCTGTCCACAGAGGACGAAACAGCACTGCGTGCGGCCGTCGACCGGACACTTCGACCTGAGGATCCGGTGTATAAGCTGTTGCAGCTTCGTTTGCTGACGGAGCTGTCCAATGCGCTGGTGAAGCGTCGTCAGGGGGAGGTTGTTCACGACGGCGCAGGTGCTGGGCCCGCGGCTATGCGGACAGGGAGGGTCTGGGAACGGGCTGATAAACGAGCGAAGCTTATGCTCAATCCGGAGGATATGGACGGGTCGCAAACCCCGCGAGGCGATCTTCCGTTGACGGTCGCGGACATAAGGGGATTCGAGCATCCCGTGTTGAGCCATGCCGTGGCAGAAGTGTTTGAACAGGTGGAAAGTTGTTTGGGATGGGTAGAGAGCGTCTGGGGCGATGTCATCGAGACGGGGAGTATCAAAGGCATTGACAGTTCCCCAAGAGGGGGTGGTGTATGAAGCAGGCAGTGTCTGTAGCAGTGATTATACATAAGCCTAATTGTTTGGTAGTCCGCAACACTTTTTGGACCACAGTCAGTCTTAGATTCGGTCTTTTCGAGGTCGACGCAAAAGCCCACGATGGCACCGACTAGGCGGACGGATCCAAATTACATGGACGTAGACTCGGATTCCGACATATCACTGCTAGGGGATGATGAAATTCGCGCACGAGGAAAAGGAAAAGGAAAAGCTACAGACAAGCGCAAGAAAGACAAGGGAAAGGGCAAAGCCAAGGACGTACGTCCCTCCGTGCTATCCGCCTTCTTCCGTCTGAACTCTCCACCAGCAAGCGTATACATGGGAGGCATCCTACGTGCGCTCATGGGACACCGTGCAGGAGGACGAAGGGGGTAGCTTGGAGGGGGCTGTCGAGGACCTAATGGCGAGAGGCAGACGTCGAAGGCACGCACGCCAACGCTCATGTATCCGTTCGCTCGCTCATCGTGACCGCTAGACTGCTTGCACCGGCCGCAGCTATCCGGCGCACCATCATACGACACCTTATACTCTTGCTCGACCTATCTGCGGCGATGATGGACCGCGACATGCGCCCGACTCGGTTCGACCTCTCCCTGCAGTACGCGCGCGAGTTTGTCGTGGAGTGGTTTGACCAGAATCCTCTCGGTCAGATCGGGGTCGTTGGCATGCGGGGTGGCATTGGCGAACGCGTCGGTGAAATGTCTGGTAGGACGCTGCCCCGACTCTGCAGCGCCTCCAACTCACACATATGCAGGCAACCCACAAGACGTGCTCAAGTCGCTCAGCGACCGTACGAAACTCGAACCTGCTGGCGAGCCGAGCCTGCAAAACGCCATCGAGATGGCACGGAGCAGCATGAGGTGAGCGCGATTCGCTGCCGTCCCTTGTGGATTTTGAGAGCTGCAGTCACCTCCCCACCCACTCGTCACGCGAAATTCTCATCATCTTTGGCTCGCTGACGACCTGCGACCCCGGAAACATCCACGACACGCTCGACGCGTGCATGAAAAACAAGATCCGAATATCCGTGGTCGCCCTCGCGGCGGAGATGAAGATATGTAGGGATATGTGCGACAAAACAGGCGGTGGGTCGGTGCGATGGACGTGTTTCCACCACTGATGAGATGGACAGGGCAATTTGGTGTGGCAATGAACGAGGGCCACTTCAAGGACCTGTTGTTCGAGCTTGTTCCCCCGCCTGCCCAACGCACGGTGGCTCGCGTCGGCGGGGGAGGGAGCGCGAATCCAGCTGCGGACCTGATGATGATGGGCTTCCCGACGCGCCTTCCTGACTCGTCACCACCGGGCCTTTGCGTGTGCCACTCGGACATGAAGAGCGAGGGCTTTCTTTGTCCGCGATGCATGGCCAAGGTGTGCGATGTGCCGACGGATTGCGATATTTGCGGCCTGATGATCGTGAGTTCTCCGCATCTCGCGCGGAGCTATCATCACTTGTTTCCCGTCAAGCCCTATCAAGCCGTGTAAGCGATGCTCGTTTGTGATGTTGATAGCGTCGTTGAACAAGCGCCTGTAGAGTGTCGGTGGAGGAGGTCGGAGATCATACAAGCGTGTGTCATGCGTGCGGGCGTGCATTTCCAACGACGCCATCTACTGTGCCCCCTTCAGAAGGCATCAGTCCCCTGGGTCGGTATCGATGTCCGGATTGCAGACACGATTTTTGCACGGAATGCGACGTGTTTGTTCACGATGTGGTACATTGCTGTCCGGGATGTGGCAAGTAATACAGGGGTTCATCGTACGCGACCATTAATTAGCGCGCGTCGGTACCTGTACCATATCCACTTTTGCGTTGATTATACGTCCTTCCCCTTCACGCTCGCCGGGTATCCCTACTGCGATCGGAAATGCTCCACTGTTCAGACTTACGATGACCGTGATGTCCAGAATATCCACCTCAATGAAGCCCACACCTCTTGGGCGTTCAGCTTGGGATACGATTGCCATTCACTTGCCAACCTCTTCGTTCGGCTCACAGTTGGCTGAACCGCGGTCCCACACCCCGATTCGCTTTCTTTCGCGCGTCGGTCCTACTGACCACTACTCCTTCGGAGCAGTGCGGGCCTGCATGTTCACCCTTGGGATCCTCCCCTCGATGCACTGTTCCTCCACTCAAGTGAGTGAATTAGTGTTACGTCGGTGAATGTTCCCGAGTGGAGGACACGAGATACATCGTCCATGCTGGTCCCAGGGCCCCACGGCTTCGTGACTCGCAATATGAAAACCTTTGGGCAATTCATGTGGTGCGGACAAAGAGGGCGAAACTTTGTGCTCCT
Organism: Sutorius australiensis; assembly: GCA_038089915.1. NCBI lineage: Eukaryota > Fungi > Basidiomycota > Agaricomycetes > Boletales > Boletaceae > Sutorius > Sutorius australiensis. The sequence goes on from JBBPLR010000021.1 coordinate 101,348, forward strand.
CGTGTAGTGCATAGAGTTATCCGATCGTGGTCGTGGCGTCTGCCAAGTGTTGGCCATGCCAAATCGGATCTGGTGTTTGAGCCCACGCTCTTCCCCGCCAGCGACAGACGAGATTGGCATGTGCACCATCTCTTGTATCTGGCGGACATTTGCCAAGAAGCATACCGGATGGCGATGATCGTGTTGAATGCGTGGGGAAAGATGCACCCACCCGTTCACGCCAGCGCCGGGAATGCTGTTCGCCTTCGACCGTCGCACTGGGATGGTATCAAACGCCCCTGTTGGTGATCGCGTCGCTCGCTTTCGAAATGGTCGGACGTACCTTGAAACATGCGCCCAATATGCGCCGAGATGCGTCGAGTGCTGGCTCCGAGGACTCATTGCGCCCGACGTCGCGTAGGTGATTGCCACGCCGAGGCAGCGTCGTTACATCGCTGGGATGGGTACGCGTCTGAGGAGACTACGATATTCAGGTGGGGCGACCGCCGTGAATCACTCGGGGTGGCTTGGGACTGTGGATGCCGGCCACGACATGGATATCCCGGCATGATATGAGAATCTTGTTGGTAGCACCTACCAGCACCCGTTTAAATAGTCCTTGTACAATGAACGGCTAAAGTTGCTTTTGTTGAATACAGGAACGGTAGCGAGCGCCTAACTGGGTTCTGGGGAGCCGAATCCCGACTTCACTTGGTTCTCATTGCACGCCTCAACGAGCTCGCAGTGGGACAACGACGACGACGACGACAGCGAGGAGAATGCCCGCATCGCTTTCACCGCGCCTCGAAGCAGTAATACTGCCCTCGCTCCCGCCTTCCCCGTCATTGCTAGAAGAAGTTTTCAGTCATCCACATCCTTGGAGTATCCGTCACGAGGAATTCGACTCGCAGGCTTCACGACAGTCCTCCTCGCCTTTGTTCTCGGGCAGTCACACCAAAGGAAAGGGAAAGCAAATATTAGAAGCAGAGGATGAAGAAGACAAGGATACCCAGCGCCTGAGTGCGCATGAAGCATACCCTCCCATGACCGACCAAGCTGCTGAAACGCGACGAGTCGAAGAGGTGCGTGCACACATCCATCACATCTCTCGTTCGCTCATCGCACCCATTCCTTTGCTTTCTTGACGGCACTCTCCCACTGACGACCCTTTTACTTTTTTGATGATTACCAGACTCTCAGACGCTGGGAACTTGCCGAACGACAACGCCGGAAATCAATCAGAGAGTCCGCGCAGCAAACGCCTGCGCCTTCCCTCCTCTCTAGCGTCACCCGTACAGCTAGTCTTGTCCTCTCGGGTCGGGCCGCCTCCACCGGGGTCTCTGTAGGCCCAGGTGGGGCCCGCGCCTTCAAAACACACGAATCCGTCGACATCGCTCGGGAAGGGTACGCTGTCCCCCTCGATGACATCGATCGTACCCGTCTGTCTGGAGACGTCGTCGTCCACTCACCTAGTCCCACCATATTCGACCGCAGCGCGAGCATGGACGTGGGCACGGGCACGTCAGAAAATCCGTTTGTACATCCCTCCGAGGGCACAAGTCCCTATACTCCCACACTCACCCCCGTAACTCCGACCCCAATGCTACCACCCTCCACATCGCCCTCACTCTCCCCGTTTGCAGACTCACATGGACAGCGGGGGCTTCAAGCAAACATGGATTTGGCGACGCGCCTTGGCGCGGAGAGCAAGACGAGCGCTCCCAAGCGAGCCTCGAGGAGCGAGGTATCCCTTATTCCACCGCCCCGCCCACTGGGCCTTCCTCCACCAGACGACACACCACGTGCCACGCCCCTCCAACCAACATCGCAACCCGTTCTTCGACCACCGCCGCGCGAATATTCAGAGGAGAGAGAGGTTCGGTGGTGGCATGAGTGGATGTGTGGATGTGGAGAAGGTCCCGACCGGGGAGGTGACAATCAGGTACGCGGGATTGTCTACAACATCACCTTGAACGCATCCCTGATACCTGTTTCCTTGGACCGACAGGCTGGCCGCACGAATCCATTCGAGTAGTTTGGTCGAGAACGAGGCACATCACTCGTTTCACTTTCTTCATATACTATCCATCTTTTGTCGCGCACACAATCGCTATGGACCTGTGCATTATTTATACAGTAAATGCGGTCATACTTTTTCCAGCGTTTCCCTTGCCTTTCCTTCAATCATCTCCATCTTACATACCCTACTCATTGTTTATTCTCTTTTTGCTCGTTCGGCACGATACAGCGGACACTGTAGTATGAGGAGACACATTGTAAATTCCAGATCCCCTCAAGATATGGCCCAAAAATGGGTCGAAGGGTCTTTCGGTCAGCCATACGGTGAGGACCACGGGATGTATTGCAATCAAGTTACAGCACCTGTTGGCACCGAGAAAAAATAAGTAAATACCTTCCGTGACCCAGCATATCCTACAGCATAAACCGAGTGGAAGAGGTCGATCATAGCGATGGGGTTGTGGTTCCATATAATTTAGTGTCGCTGGCACACACATTTGTAGTATGTACATTGATCCCCAACGTCAGTGATATTATCTCGTGCTCAGGCTCGTGAAGCACAAATGCGACGCGGGCCATCGGTTGATGTTATTCCGCACGAGGGAACTGTGCTAGTTCGGGCAGGGGTGTCGTTGTATCTAGTGCGACACTGTCACATTTTGCTTTTTCAATGACCTGGAATACAAGAAAAGATCAAGCAAGTTCCTCAGCAAGTTATCACGAGGACAGCAGGACAGGGAACAAACTTGTACGGGTTCGACGGCTTCATCGCCGGCCCCGCCGGCTGGAATTCGGTGACTGATGATCCCATTCACTTCCGCACCCGCTGCTGCAGCGGGGACCACGGCCTTCGGTATCGAGAGCGGTTCGTGGTCTATTCGGTCAGATTGGATCCCAGCGGCTTCTTCGCCAGTTGTTATCCCACACTCAACATCACCTTTGGCGGCTGGAATAGTGGAAACACCTGGTCTGCCTTCTGGCCGGCGGGCGTATAAGACCCAGTCTGGAAGAGTTTCCCAGGTTCTTATACCTGTCTGGGTGAAGGAAAGTGTGACAGTGCGAGACCGGGATCGGACACCTCTTCCCAGATTGAAGAATGGGATGGAAAGACCATCTGTGATAGAATATGACACCCCGCTGTCGCTCACAGGGAAAGAAGAATACGCACGGACGATGATGGAACCAAGTACGACGAACGATACAATCGGCTGGATCGTTGCAGCAAGCAGCTGTCCCTGGTTAGCCGGTGGGTCCGCAGGTATAGGCAGGCGCGTGCGTGCCAAGGCGGAAACGAAAATTGCGCTGACTCCCATCTATGCATTAATGAATATAGGATAATCGTCCAGGAAATGTACGCACAGGACCTATGGGAGGGTCGTCAGTGCATACTGAATCATAGCTTGTCATAGGTATTGCCGTACCAAAATGCCCAGAAAACAGAGCTTCCTTCCAGGATCCGATTTCGGGTACCCACCTGTAAAGTAGGAACAGTGGAGGGATCCTGCGAAGGACAAGGATAGAAATCATCAGTACAACTAGTCGCCACGGAGTAATCCCCAGGTCTGGCAAGTTGTACGATTGAAAGGGGAGCCAGGCACCGATGTAGACGAAGCAGCCACAATTCAAAACATAGTCAATCACGGATGAGAATGAATTGTCTGCCGTCTGGACGCTGAAGTGGCCGTCCCATGCGACCGCGCAACCTACCAAGGAGTCAGCCATTATACATCAAGTAACTGGAAACCCCTCCCGACCTGCTGCAAAGGATGCTAACAAGTCATCGACACCAATCGAACTAGCCACGCCGGCCGTGAATATAGCAAGGGCCAGGTATTGCGCGACGAATGATTCGCGGTCGATGAAACCTTTGTTATGACTAAGTTTCATTAATTTAGAGAATATCGACCCTGTGAAGAAAGTATAGCAAGGCAATCCTGAGCGGTGAATAGTGGCTCACCTAGCACGGCCCCAAGAACAGTGCCCAGAATAACCTGGTCTGCGCAACACAGCCGAGTTGGAAAGTCGACGGTAAATCTTAACATGAAACAGCGCACATAAACAGCCAACAAGGAACCATTTCCCAAAGGCCGCGCGGATCGAAGTTTCAACAATCAGGTAAATTCCAATGCTGAGAAAGGGGTACGCCAGACCGTCGTTTGCCGCAGCCTCGGCCGAAAGAATTCTGCGAATGTCCACAGGGACATGCTTAGAAGCAAATTTGCCGCCTAGATCAAGGGGTGTTAGGATGAGGTATGGAGAGCATGGGAGACAAACGTGTGATAGCGGCACATGTGACCGGATCGGTTGGCGTGAGGCAAGCAGCAATGCAAAGGGCCGAGACCCCGTTCAAGTCAGGGAAGAGTGCAAACAAAAGCGCTACAGAAGGAAGTTGTTCAAGGTCAGAGTTAAAAGAAATGAGATCGGGAAACGTACCAGAAACAGTGACCCAGCCAAAAGCCATGGTAGGTATAATCAGGATGAGGAGACTTTTAGCATGTCGTTTCATATAACCACGCGGTAATTCTACGCCCGCGGCGAACAAACCGGTGACAAGAACAATACGCATGAACTCGAGGGTGACCGTGTTCTCCTTCGCGCCACCCCATGACCGAGGATCGAGCACGTTGGCAATGTGAGGGCCAACCACTATGCCGAAGCCAGTTCCAAGAACGACTTCATTGAGATACAGCTAGAAGCATTTGATTGAATATATAATATTGGGAGGCGGAAGGAGCAGACCATTTCCTTTACTAGAAGGGACACCGTGGAGAACTAGTTATGTGAGGTGAGTTTCGGGGCTATTGGCAAGGATGGAACCTTACCAGGACAACAAAGCCTCCGAGGCACATATAAGCCACGCTTGGCGCAAACGACTTTAGATATCATAAGTTTGCGCCTACTTGGAGAATCAGAAGACAGACATGAAATAAATCAGTGGTCATGGTAGGTATCAAAGACTATGAAGTAGGGATCTGAGGATAGCTGTCCGTTGGCGTAGAAACTATGTAACTATCATACCTTGAAGTACTGTCGGGCACATGAGAGTTCCAAGTCTTGAACGTGGACGCCTGCAAGCAAACACATCGCACTTCGTGACAAATCTAGCATGCTGTCAGCCTGCTGGTCCCACCAAATTAATCACGTACGCCCTTTCACTTTTCTACCGCCCATCCAGGGTCAGCTCCACACCTGCTGTCCGGAATCCGAGAGATACACGGATCCGATGGTAATTTTCCCGACTCTTGCTGGCCCTGTTTCGAGACAGAAGGACCGTAATGCTGAGCAATAGAACAATGTATATCCGAGTCCCTGAGCAGTCACCGAGCCAATTGGCTTGACATATTTCTCGTCATGAACCGGCAAGAAGTTCTTCACCATACCGGACAGGCTTCGATTCACAGCGTGTCCGTAGTCATTGGCACGCTCAGGTATCATAATTATAAGATGCTCCTCCTATTCCACCAGTGCGGAAGGGGATCTAATGTTCCTGGGTCGACTACGTCAGAAGACTCCCCCATGCACACCTACACTCACTCTGTAAGGCCGAAACGCCTGCCACACCGTTCCACCCACCCTATCCACCCACATACGCGCACTGCGGCGCGTACACACAACTGGTGCCGATCTATGTGCTGGGAGTAAAACGCACACTTGCAAGCGGCCCTCGAGGCGTGACTCGGGGCCGCTGTTGACTCCACAACATCTGCTTACCCATGACGAGCGACATGCCAAGTCAGGAATCGCTCCACAATCCATATCTCAGACGCCACCATGCGAAGACTCAACAAGCGAGAAGACGCGTCGTGGCGTGGTTGGTTATGTGAGTACGGCGAAGATCCTGATAGGAGAGAAGGTCAAGTGGCCCACCACGTCAACTTAAGGTGCTTTTCTTCCAGTACATCTTTATTTGACAGGCTGGCCGTATGAGTCCGTTGAAATAACATGGTCGAAAATAAGGTGCGGACTACCCACGTTCATCTTCTCTACACACCATCCACGCTGCTGTCCATTTCGTATGGAGTTATATATCATGCATTGTACCGCCGCTGTGTCTGTTGGTAATACGATATCAGCCATGGGTAACAGTGACCGTCCACTTCAAGTTGTCAGATGTAGTTGGGGATGAGCGCTCGAGCGCTTGGCGAGCACTTCCTAAGTCATACAAAAGGCTACCACTTGTTCCAAAAGTTCCGAACAAGCCATTGCCAGTGGAAGAGCCGCTCTCAGGCGTGTCTTATAGTGCAACAGAGAACTATTCAAAAGTTAAAGTTATGCACGAGCAGACAAGGTAAAAAGTCCCATGCAATTCAGCTCACCCGTATTCCTCCTGAGAATTCTCTTTTGATCGATGATCGTTTGTCGACCCTAGCATGGGCGGGAAGACCAGGACTTAAGACAACGAGCAATGGCAGGCATTGAAGCCAGGGAAAAATTTCCACTGGACCGAATTTGATGCGTGGGGTGAGTGAGTGAACAGAACAAGAACAAGTATCATAGTAAACTACAGAGGCAAATTTCTGATGAAACATAGGAAACAAAATTCATAGTAACGGGGCACGGCCCCCAAATGCTGCTGGTTGCTACATATGTGCATTATAACGAGTCAAGGTCAGGGGCTGCAAGAATGCTGCGGGAATAACTGAAATCACAACAACTGAAGTCACAACAATAACCAGCATGCCTGTGATGATAAGGTGTAGGTGGGACGCGGTTCATCGGTTAATGTTATTCCTTGCGATGGGAATGCGCCAGTTCAGGCTGAGATACCATATTACCTGGTGTGGCGCTATCACACTTCGCCTCTTCAGTGACCTGGAATACAATAAAGCAAGTCTTCAGTAGTCATCACGGGGGTGACAAAACAAGGAAACGAACTTGCTTGGGTTCGATGGTTTCATTGACGGCCCCGGGGTCGGGAATACGGTGGTCGATGATCCCAGCCACTTCTGCGGCAGCGGGGACCATAGCTCCCAGTGCCGAGAGTGGCCTGCAACTTATCAGGTCAGATTGGATCCCAGCGGCCTCTCCGCCAGTCGTTATTCCACACTCAACATCACTTTTGGTGACCAGAGCAGTGGAAATACCTGGTCTGCCCTCCGGCGGGCGGGTGTATAAGGCCCAGTCGGGAAGAGTTTCCCAGGTTCTTGTACCCGTCTGGGTGAAGGAAAGTGTGACAGTGCGAGACCGGGATCGGACACCTCTTCCCAGATTGAAGAATGGGATGGAAAGACCATCTGTGATGGAATATGACACCCCGCTGTCGCTCACAGGGAAAGAATACGCACGGACGATGATGGAACCAAGTACGACGAACGATACAATCGGCTGGATCGTCGCAGCAAGCAACTGTCCCTGGTTAGCTGGTGGGTCCGCAGGTACAGGCAAGCGTGTGCGTGCCAAGGCAGAAACGAAAATTGCGCTGACTCCCATCTGTACATTAATGAATATGGGATATTCGTCGCCCCAGAGATACACGCACAGGTCCTATGGGAAGGTCGTCAGTGCCCACTGAATCATGGCCCGGCATGGGTGTTGGCGCACCAAAATGCCCAGAAAATAGAGCTTCCCTCCAGGACCCGATTTCGGGTACCCACCTGTAAAACAGCAATAGCGAGGGAATGCGGCGAAGGATAAGGATGGCAATCATCAATATAACCAATCGCCACGGAGTGATCCCCAGCTCTGGCGAGTCGTACGATTGGAAGGGGAGCCAAGCACCAATGTATATGAAGCAGCCACAATTCAATACATAGTCAATTACGGACGAGAACGAATCGTCTGCCGTCTGGACACTAAAGTGGTTATCCCACGAGATTGTACAACCTATGGAGCGTGAGCCAGGGCGCATTCCATAAGCGCGAAAACCCTCTGACCTGCTGCAAAGGCCGCCAAAAGATCATCGACACCAATCGAACTAGCCACGCCCGTCGTGAATATAGCAAGGGCCAGGTACTGCGCGACGAATGATTCACGGTCGATGAAACCCTTGCGATGACTTAGTTTCATTAATTTAGAGAATAGTAGCCCTGAAAAAACGGTAATGTGAAGCAACGCAGAGCAGTGAATATAGCTAACCCAGTGCGGCTCCAAGAATGGTACCCAGGATCACCTGGTCTATGTTATCTAAGTGAGAAGGTAAATAGTAAATCTCAACACTAAACAGCTTACACAAACAGCCAACGAGAAGCCACTTCCCAATGGCCGTGCGGATTGAGGTTTCAACAGTCAGGTGGATCGCAATGCTAAGAAACGGGTAGGCCAGACCGTCGTTCACCGCGGATTCAGCTGAAAGAACTCTGCGGATTTCCACGGGGACATGCTTAGAAGCAAATTTACCACCTAGATCAGAGGACATTAGGATGCGGTGTTGAGAACATGGGAGACAAACGTGTGATAGCAGCGCAAGTGACTGGATCAGTTGGTGTGAGGCAAGCAGCAATGCAAAGGGCTGAGACCTCGTTCAAGCCAGGAAAGAGTACATGCAATATCACTGCATGCATACCAAGAAAAGATGAGAAACTGAAATGAGATGGAATGCAGAGACACACAAGAAACGACGAGCCAGCCGAAAGCCATCGTAGGGACAACCATAACGAGGAGACTTTTGGCATGCTGTTTCATGTAACGGCATGGTAAATCTACTCCCACGGCGAATAAACCAATGGCAAGAACAACACGCGTAACCTCGAGAGTGATTTTGTTTTCTTGGGAGCCACCCCAAGCTCGAGGATCAAACACGTTAGCTACGCAAGGGCCGATAATTACGCCGAAACCAGTGCCAAGGACGACTTCATTGAGATAAAACTAAGGGTTATTTAATTGGATATATAACGTAGGGAGTTGTAGGACAGACCGTTTCCTTGACTAGGAGGGATACCATAGAAAACTGGAAAATGCACATGAGTTTCAGGATCGAGGCTAGGTGTGTCGGGTTCACCGTGCCAATTCAGAAGAAGACTTACCAGGACAACGAAGCCACCAAGACACATGTATGCCATGCTCGGCGCAGACACCTGTGAAGCTTGACTGGGTGTTTGGGATTTGAAGGAGAAATGGAAAACGGACTTGCAATAGAGCTATGGCCATGGTAGGTGTCGAAGATGAGACTATAGGTGAGGTCCATTCGATAGCGTGGATATGTGCTCTCGATCTCGGAGTTTGAACCACTAGGGTGTCTTGTCTGGACGAGCCATCCCGAGTCCCACTATGCGCGATCCACAGCAGGCAAACACGTCGCATCCTCGCAATGAATCCAACATGCTGCTAGCTTCGACGACTCATCGAGTTAACTCCGCATGTCGCCTCACCTTTTCAAACGTCGTTTAGACCCATAACCTACCGAAAGCCCATAGTGCAGATCGGCCCTCCGTGTCGATTCTTGCTGCATCTCGTTTCGGGACAGGAAGGGTCTCCTTTTCCGTCCAAGCGACAAAACAACCCAGCTCTGAATCTTAGTTACGTGACCAAGCTAATCATCCAGTTTTGCGCGGTCTTCTCTTGCCATGCTTCGAATGGGCAGGATGATACTCGCCGCCGGGGTTGCCTGCTTTGGGTTTCTACGTCAATCTTACATTGACGTATAACACTCGCCTCGTCTGTGTCTGACATGGGAAGGGTGGTCGATGTGATCAAGAACCACGATCGGGAGACAGTCCCCAACTCCACGCGTTCGCCCACAAGCGGGCCTCAAGGAATGGGGTAGCCCATTTGGCCCATTGCCCACCATGCCTGCCTTCCACATGGAAGGGCATATCATCTGTCAGGCAGCTCCTATAGACACCCCAAGCCGTCCTTCGGATTCAGAAGAAGAAAGATAAGATGTCCTGTGATGGCAAAGTGACCGGTTACTACGTGGGAAGTGCAACAACTTGCAGGTTCAACGTGCGGATTCGCCTATGTCACCCTAGAACGCCTCCTGGCACATACATGTACCTCTGTCACGCCACACAGTGGCAGCGCGCATCCAACAACTTGGTTACGAATGGGTGCACATCACTCACCTTCCATTTTTCTGATATGCCACTCCCTTCGTATACATGGACTCATGGGTTGATAATACAAATCCAGTATTCGATCTTGGTGTGTTCCTAATGATCCGTTTGGATGCTAACGATATTGAAAGTTGCATAAAGTTGACATAGTGAAGAAAAAAAATCGGGATAAATACCAAGTAAAATACGGATGGCAATGCCATCGAACAGGCAAGCAATCAATCGGGATCGACCTCCTGCGGGAGCATGTTGCGGGCTACGACAAATAGTATCACGATCGAGACTGCAGAGCGATTTGTGCGCTGGATCCTGGTGGTGGTATGGGTGGTCACATGACCCTTTTCCATAGACGAAGAACGTTTATTATGTAATGGGCAATGCTAGTCTGTTAACACGGGATTTCAAGCAAGACATTGATCAAGGTGGATAGCACCAGAAAAGCGACGGCCAGGGTTAGCCAGACCCCTGGGGAAAGTAGATACTAGCATCTTTCCCCAGCGTGCTGCGCGTCCTTCATACAGTCTTCCACATTGTACCGTACCTTGGTCGCTAAGCGTTCCCTTTGGCCTGTTCGACGGATCGGGCGGACATTGTTATAATGGAAAAAGTACTAAATTCTAAACAGAGGGCGACTCTAAGAAACACGAAATATGCATTATGAAACGAGTCAAAGTCACGGTTGTCGTGAATGATGTGGGAACAATTAAATTCGTTGCAAATCGTTAATCGTTTGCAAGAGCGGCTGAAATGCACTCATCATCTCTCGTGGCTTTGCCTGTGGTCATGAAGTCCGTGAGCGACACGGTCGCACAGCAAGTATTAATCTTCAGGAGGAAACCATGCCGACCCGAGCCGCGGAGTCGACTCATCTGGTGTGGTACTGTTAGAATCCACTTCTACAATGACCTACAGGGAAAGAACCAAAAGCCACGAAGGGGGTTCTTCAGCGGATCATCAGAAAGACGACTAAACCGAGAAACGAACTTGTTTGGGTTCGGCAACTTGATCACCACTCCCAACGTCAAGAATAGGGTCACTGATAACTTCCACGGTCTCCTCGTCCACACCGTTGCGTGCCTGGTCAGGCCGAACCGACTCGGGACCAGTTTCTGTGTTGGTTGCTGTTCCGCGTTCAATATCAGCATCGGCGACTGGGACGGTGGAAACAACTATTTCGTTTTCTGGGCGACGGGTGTATAGGACCCAGTCAGGGAGAGCCCCCCAAGCTCTTGTGCGAGTCCAGGTGTAAGTAAGTGTGGCAGTGCGAGACTGTACACCTCTTCCCAAGTTAAAGAACGGGATGGAGAGACCATCTGCAGTGAAGTATGATGCTCCGACTTCCGTACGCGGGAAAAGAAGAATACGGACGGACGATGATGGAACCGAGTACGACGAATGATACAATTGGCTCGATCGTTGCAGCAAGCAACTGCCCCTGGTTTGCTGGCGGATCCGCGGGTACAGGTAAACGCGTACGAGCCAACGCGGACACGAAAATCGCGCTAACGCCCATCTATGCATGAATGAATATAGAGTCATCTTTGCATCTAGAACAAAGCAGAGGTACACACAGGACCTATGGAAAAGAACAGTGAGCGCTCGACCACGGTACACCACGATGTAATGGCATACCAAAATGTCCAGAAAACAACGCTTCCTTCCAAGACTTGATCTCGGGTACCCACCTGTAAAGCAAGAGTAGTGAGGGAATGCGGCGAAGAACAAGGATTGCAATCATCAGGACGACCAATCGCCACGGAGTGATCCCTAGCTCTGGCGAGTTGTACGATTGGAAAGGGAGCCAAGCACCAATGTAAATGAAGCAGCCGCAGTTCAAAACATAATCAACCACGGATGAGAATGAATCGTCTGCAGTCTGGACGTTGAAGTGGCCATCCCACGAGATTGCACAGCCTGCGAAGTGTCAGCCACGACAAGTTGCACGAGTGCGGAAACCCTTTGACCTGCTGCAAAGGATGCCAGAAGATCATCGACACCGATTGAACTAGCCACACCAATAGTGAATATGGCAAGGGCCAAGTACTGGGCAACGAATGACTCGCGATCGATGAAGCCCTTGCGATGACTGAATTTCATCAAGTTAGAGAATAATAGACCTGTAAAAGAGTAAGGTAAAGCAACCCCGAGCGATGGATGTAGCTGACCCAGCACGGCTCCGAGAACGGTGCCCAGGACAACCTGATCTGCGTTGTGCGACCAAATAAGAAAGCTGGTGATGAACCTAAACGATGAAGCAACTCACACAACCAACCGATGAGGAACCACTTCCCGATGGCCACGCGGATCGACGTTTCGACGGTGAGATAGATTGCAAGGCTGAGAAAAGGGTACGCCAAACCATCATTCGCCGCAGATTCAGCCGAAAGGATCCGACGAATCTCCACGGGAACATGTTTGGTGGCGAATCTACCACCTAAATGGAAGATCGGGTCAAACCCGGATGAGGTGTCTAAAACAAGAGAAACAAACGTGTGATAGCAGCACAAGTAACAGGATCAGTTGGCGTGAGGCAAGCAGCAATGCAAAGAGCTGACACTTCATCCAAACCGGGGAAGAGCGCATGCAAGATCGCTGTATAACAGTAGAAGGTGACAGAGCAAAAAGAGGTGAGACTGGCAGGCATACCTGAAACGACGACCCAACCGAATGCCATGGTAGGGACAACCATGACAAGGAGACTCTTAGCATGCTCTTTCATGTAGGCACATGGTAATTCTACGCCCACGGCGAACAAGCCAGTGGCAAGGACAACGCGCATGATCTCAAGGGTGATTTTGTTCTCTTGGGAACCGCCCCAGGAACGAGGATTGAACACGTTGGCTACGTAAGGGCCGATAATTACGCCGAAACCAGTGCCGAGGACGACCTCATTGATGTACAGCTAAGGGTGATTTAGCTAGATAGATAAGACTGGGGAACGGGAGGAACAAACCGTCTCCTTCACAAGGAGGGATACCATAGAAAACTGGGAAACGTGCCGTGAGCTTCGGAGCCGAGTGTTTATGCATGGGATCGCGACACCGTAGAGTGGGAGATTCGTATAAGGAGTGACTTACGAGGACAACGAAGCCGCCAAGACACACATACGCCAGGCTCGGCGCAGACGCCTGTGACCATCAGCGAGTTTGTTTGTCGATTTGGAAGAGAAATGGAAAACGGACTTGCAAGAGGGCGATGGTCATGGTGGGTGTCGAAGATTAAAATGGACACCAGCGTCGTCCTGGTCGGTTGGTCACGTGAATCCAGACGTATAGATAAAGCGGGTCTCTTTTGCTCAAGTGTTGGATCGATTCAATCACGTGGGTAGTGTCCTAATAGACCTCCTTTCCTGGTTGTTCATGTTGCTCACTGCCATACTCGTAGGCTTCTTCGCACTCTTGGGTGCGTTCTACATCCATCTAAGACCCGCATTGTCTGCGTCTGGCATAGGTAGGGTCATCAACGCGGTTGGAAACCACGACTGCAAGACAGTGCCCCAACTCCAGGCGTGCGAGAGTATGTCCGAGGTTACTCCTGCCACCTTATTGCCCAACTCACGCCTTTGTTGCAGAACTCGTGCTCCACCAGCCCACCGGCCTCATTTATCTTGCCTGCTCTACACCACACAGCCGCATCCACTGGACGCCCGCTCTCGGTCGATTAAATACATCTGGCAGGTCCAAATCGGACTATGTGGCAACTTACGACCCTCAGTCCGATGCCATCACCCGGCTCGCCTTCTCCGGGCTCCTATCTCCAGGCGGAATTTCCTTGCATGGGATGGACGTCGTGCCCTCTCTTGATGACCCTTCTCTCTTTTACGTCTACCTCGTCAACCACAGGAAACCTGAATCAGCAGACGCGCGACAAGTTGGCGCGGACTCTGTCATTGAGGTCTTTAGGAACCACTTTGGGAGCGGCACACTTGAGCACGTCCGGACCTTCGAGGACCCTGCCGTCGTCATTACCCCTAATGACGTTGTTGGTTCCCCGGATGGAAAAAGCGTTCATTTCACCAACGATCACAAATACAAAACTGGTCTTGTACGCTTTTTCGTATCCTGCGCCTCAAAGTCTGACACCAAGTTTGATGTTGTTCCCAGAGAAGGCTAAAGAGTCTGCTAGCATTGACCCCTGACACATCCGTTGGCTTCTGTCACGCGGACCAAGGCTGCAAGTTCGCTTATACTGGTCTGCATGCCAGTAATGGCATAGTTCGAGGGACAAACGTCGGTAATGATACGTTCTATGTTGCGGACTGCGTCCTTGGGGGTATCACAGTGTTGGAACGACAGTCTGACGACACCCTCGCGTTTACGGAGGTTATAAAGACTGGTTCGAGTTCCGCTTGATATTTTGGTACACATTTGACGTTTTCCGCACGCAGATCGGGGATTGGATAACCTTTCTATTGATTCCAACGGAGCGCTCTGGGCTGCAGGTAGGCCAGCATGTTCTTCCCGGTACCACTGAGCAATAAGGACAACGGCTATAAAGGACTATCTGATGCCCTTGGCATGATCACCCGTCAAATTAATGATCCTTCTGCCTTGGTTGCCTCTTCTGCGCTGAGGATCACAGTCAACCATGGCCTCGGCTCTTTCTACGGAGAAAAGTATAACATTGACAAGGTACATGGATTAAAAATCTGGTGGGAGGAAACGCTGTTGATCCGTTCCGAAAGGTGTTTGAAGATTCTGGCGAGTTGACGTCCGGTAGCACTTCCGTTGTATATGACGCAGAGAGGGGGCGACTCTTTATGCATGGTGTGTCGTTTCCCTAATTCCCGTCGTGTGTTGGGTGCCACTGACGTTCGTTTCCCTTGCAGGCCTTATGTCACCACATCTGACAGTCTGCCAGGTGTGAAGCAGGAAGTACATACTAATCTACCAACACACGTTTGAAACGCTCTTGCTTGACGACTCTGTACCTGCAACAACACAAAAAGCGGTCCTGTGTGCTGTATCATGGGGGGAGGATCTCGTTTAACCCACAAGCGGTTCCGCAATTGTTGTCTTGTTTGATCTGCACGTTTGTCTGTATCCTATTCAGTTTCGCCAAAGGCAACGTCTGTTAAGCGTGGAGATAAATGAAACAGGAGAGCGAGGCAATGTACACAGTTTCAGAAAGTACGAGCGCCGAGGCGTGTTATCGAGACCGGGTCGCGTGCCCTCTCCGAAGATAAGCCTACGTGGATGTATAAAAATGAACGTATCCGAACAAGTGCTGGCATCCCCACCATTCTCTCTCTCTCACCCTCTCCAACCGCACAATGGGTTCCGCAGGTTCAAAGGTCGCTTCCCAGTGTACCAGACCAGTCGATCGTACCTCCAAATCCATGGACGAGAAGGCGCCTTTGAACAACGTCCGGGTCACCGACGCCGCTTTGTCGGTACCCAGGTCCGGCAATGGCTCCATCTTGCTCGCCAACATTGACGCCTGGGAATCCGCTGCAGCCGCCGATCCAAAGATCCAGCTCGCACGCACCATCTTGGCCCATAGCAATATAAAGACCGCCTTGACTTCCCGTGAAGCTCAGATTGCTATTCCCCATGTTTTCAACACCGAAGTCGAGTTGAAGACTGGGCCCGTCACCAACCAAAAGTCGAGCGGTCGCTGCTGGCTGTTCGCAACAACCAACGTTATCAGGTATGAGGTCATGAAGAAGCTCAAGCTCAACGACTTTCAGTGTTCCCAAGTTGGCAAATCTTCTGCACATCTCGCACGTTTCTGAGACATTGCTTTGACAGTCATACCTCTTCTTTTGGGACAAGCTCAACAAGTCCAACTACTATCTTGAATTATCTATCGAGAACGCCGACCTTCCGGTCGACGACCGACTCGTCAACTTCCTCGCTGATGACCTCATTAGCGACGGTGGTCAGTGGGACATGGTCGTGAACATCCTTGAGGTTGGTGCAAGTCGTACTGCTCAGTCGGTTGCTCACCTGTTTGGTATCCAGACCTACGGACTCGTTCCTCAACCTGTATACCCCGAGTCGTTGCACTCTGGTGCTTCCAGTCCCTTGAATACCCTGTTGAAGACCAAGCTCCGTGAACATGCATTGACCCTCCGTACCCTCTCTACTTCCCTCCGTGCCGATGCGACCTTGCCATTCACGCTGGTACAGGCCACCCTTCGCGCGAAGAAAGAGCAGCTCATGCAAGACATCTATACTATCATGTCCGCGACGCTTGGTGTTCCGCCGAAACCCGACGTTCCGTTTACCTGGGAATATTACAACGAAGACGGGAAATATTCCAAGTGGGAGGGTACACCTATTGAATTTTATCGGGCATTTACCACCAAATACCCAGTTGGTTTGCTTCGTCATTGCGTGATTGTAGTACTTATCGCGATCATTTAGCCTGCAGATTGCTTCTCGCTTATCAACGATCCCAGAAATGAATACAACAAGCTCTACACCGTTGACAAGCTTGGTAACATATGGGGTGGTCGTCATGTTCTTTGTGGGTACCACTCCCCAGCATCCGTGCGATTCTGAACAGTTCCTAGACGTCAACACGACGAGCGATGAACTGAAAGCTGCAGTTGTTCGGACGATCAAGGCTGGGCAACCAGTCTTCTTCGGGTGTGATGTTGGCCAATTCTCGTCCTCGCTGAAGGATGTCGGCATCATGGATACTGCGTATCACCAGTATGAGGTCGGTTTCTGCTACTTGGCAGTTGTGCGTGATGCTGATTCACACGGGGGGACTTCAGCAAGCATTCAATATATCCCTATCGTTGACGAAGGCTCAACGCCTGCAAACCAACGAGTCGGCCATGACCCATGCAATGGTGATCTCTGGTGTACACATCGACGAGAAGACCGGATGCCCCGTCCGTTTCAAGGTTGAAAACTCGTGGGGCGATGATAACGGCCACAAGGGTTTCATGGTGATGAGCGACAAATGGTTTGATGAGTAAGTGTTTCATGTCGCTTGATATCGAGTTTTTGTCGACGTGGCACTGCCATCCGTTCAGGTTCGTGTACCAGGTCGTAGTGCACAAGTCGTTTGCGCCGAAAGACCTTGTCAAGGTGTTTGAAGCGGGCAATCCGGTCGTCTTGCCAGCCTGGGATCCCATGGTAAATATCACATGCCCACTTCAAGTTTGCCTAAAGTTAAACGATTATTCTGCAGGGAGCATTGGCGTGAGCTGGGTGGCACCGTGCACAGTATCATCATATTCAAGTGGACATGTTATTGTTTGATGTTTATACCACATGTACTATCTGTAACAATACGATCCTTGTGAATGTGTTCTCTACAATTTGCAAGCACTGAGACTTTGGGGAGAGCGGAAGCGGAATCAACCGATCTTTCAATTGTTTCAGCCACTGTCCTTCAAGCCCCACCCCACGGTGCTAGCAGAGTTTCTCGCACGCGAAGTTGTCCCTAGCGCAGGGCTATGCTTTGTGGGTACGTTCAAGATGTCGCCAAGACGCGGCGCCGCAGATCCAAAGTTTCAAGTCTTCCGAGGATTCCCATTTTGCAGCTTGGCAGCCCAGCTCAGAAGTCCTCTTCGCGTTTGCTCCGAGTTGATGCTATCGATCCCCGGATTCCTCCAAGATACGGCTGGATGGCCCAAGGCGATTTAATGCCATTCGCTAGGGCTCGTTCGGGATACGACTTTTTGTGGCGCACTCTTCAATGCTGCCGTGCGTTACGACAGGGAAACCGACCTAATCCGCCATGGTTCCGCATCCCCAATCAATGAAGCGCTAACTTGGTTCTTTTGCTCTCAGGGACACCCACAATGACACCGACACTCTCCGAGTCTATCACAGGAGAAAACAAATCATGCACTCTGGTAAGGTACGACAAGGTCCACATGTCACCAAATCCGATATCCTCGGGGTGCCCTGGGCACATGGTCATGGCATGAGAATGTGCAGGAAAACAGAAGCCATGGTAGCACAAGAGTCCGCGCTCAGGTTCGCGCCTCCATGTGGATAACTCTGACAAGTGAAAGCTGACTTTCGACCCGCCAAGACACCGGTGCCTGGACATTTTTCAGGTGTCTGGTACATTCAGCCGTGTGGATAAAGCACGTACGCGTATCGAACTTGTCCAGTTCTGAAATGCATTTCTGTCGTCGTGTTTGAGTGGTCCGACCCGCTCCAACACGACAACAGATGTGCATCTCGCTCGAAAACGCGCTCGCGGTGGCAGGGACGCGAGGTACTTATTCCGACAGTGACTCTAGGCACATAATCATACATATCGTGAGCACCACGATGCATAGGAAAACACAGAAGCAGTAGCGTTACACAAGGATTGGCGCTTGGGTCTGCAGCGTTTGCCTATCTTCTGCCAGGCGAAAAAGTTGCCCTGCGACCCATCAAGACGCCAAAGGGGTGCCTGGACGCTTTTAGTTAGCTGCAGTTCGAGGTACAGGGGAAGATTCTAGGTACGGATGCGCACTACCATCACCTCAGTGTGGATAAGGCAGGCTTGGCTTGAGTGTCGGTGATTAGACATCATTCAATGCTGTTCAGCGTCAGACGATATTCGGAATTACTCTGGACACGGGGATCTTTCTTCGGGTGGGAAAGGGTAGGATATGTGATAATGTTGCTGAGTAGCCAGGGAGGTAGTGATGCGCCACACAACAGGTTGGTGTATATTGCATCTGGAGAGGCGGATTATAAGACAATTGCCAGAGCTTATCTCTGTATCCTGTGGCCCGGTGAGGAACCGTGGCTGGTTGCAGAAGGGGTAAAAGTACGGCGACGGTAATTACTTTCCCAGTGCAAGGGTGATCAATTCGGATGAAGGACTCAAAAGATGGGCCTCGCATCGAAATTGATGCATGCTGCCATCGCTCTGGTGTTGTTACCTCTTCATCAGTGGATTATTTCTAGTATGACACACACTGGCCTCGAGGGTATGCCCCCCTCGATCCATCTTCGCCAACTCTCCACATCTCTGGGACCCCCCTGATTGATCGAATATACCCTTAGACGTCCTTCTGATCATTGCGGCATACGGTAGTCACCCGCCCTTTACCCAGGGTTCCCGGATCTACCTGCAGCCAAAGTCCTCTACCCGTTCTTCCTATGCAAGGAAGAAAAAGTAGACTCTGACGTGATGATCTATATCCCACTGTGCATCCCGCCTGCAGGCATGATGCGATGAACACGGGCTGTCTCCCCGGTAGACCCTGACCCTGACTTGGAGGACACACTGACCAATGACGGTAGCAGCTCCGTACGAGGATCAAGGGTTATATTCAATTCACCCCGATCGCACTCGATCATCACCAGTCACCCAGCGTCGAACTCAAGCACTCGTCCCTATCAACACTTTTGAAAGACACGATCAGACGCGTGAAAAAGTGTTCAATGGTTCATCGATCTTATCCCATCCAGGGATAACAAATGTGACTCGAGTTGGAGATGTTTGCACCTACCCAACTCGTGGGTTCGATCGTATACCGCTTTCGCGGCGGAGATGCTCGCGTTCCTCAGCAACGCTGATATCGGATGGCTTGCTGGATAAGCCAGGCAAGCCAGGATTTACAAGCGGCGATCATCCTGGTTTGGATTTGGATTTAACCGAAAGAACTTGATCACGTCGAGTTCGCTTTCCATCTAATAGCGACGATCACGTGTAAAATAGCCGTCATCGATGTGCATGTGTACTTGCCGCGGTCCAAGGGCTGCCTTTTCATCAATGCACGAGGTATCCAAGACCGACACGGTTTGCCATCACAGCGAGTCTGATGACCGAGTACAAGATGGTTACTATCGATGCGCATGCCCGCTTGCCACGGAGGAAGGGCTGACCTTCTGACCAGAGCACGAGGCACCCAAGGTTCAAAAACCAACACCACGGTTTCATTCATGGCGCAACGCTTGCATCCCAGTCCACGGTGTCCGATCAGATTCCAAAACGGAAAAGAACAGGCACGAACGTGTCCGTCTTCACTGGACGCTTGCTGCGCCTTGACGTCTTCGGGGTTACTTTAAACATATACCCTGTCACCCAAACGGGCGGGCACTCAGCGGGGTGAGGCCGCGGGGACCTGCTCATCAATGCGGGACTTGTTCCCTGTGACGTGTGTGATCGACCGAGTTTGCCCTTGTTCCATTCGTGCACCATGCTGTACCGTGACACGTCGGGGAATCCATCATGATCATCATGTAAACTACGCCTTCTTTTCCGGCGCATGTCGGTCGACGTTCCATAAGTACTCCGACGGACTGTGAAGGTTATTGTGGTACGTGACCCGCGGCGTTTCATGTCACCATGTCAAAGGGCGCAACATGTACATGCACCATCGCACCGAACCTCCGGACCAAGGAGTCCTCGTGTATCCCGTTTCGTACTTCTCATGCTGGGCGAGAGCGAGTCAAGAGGAATATCAATTTCAAAGAGCAGTAGTGGATTCAGCTCACACCACGCGCACGGAAACATAATCGGTCCGTTGTTTGGCAAATAAAATGGAGGATACCATCAAGTTGTTTCGTCCCGCACGCAGGAAACGGCGGCACGTCAGAGTGACGTGTGGCCCAAACCAAGTCCAGGTTGGAAACCTTGCATGTTTCCCCGCGAGCGGCTAGATAATGCTGCGCAAATTTGACCTGAATTCAAATTAGGTGTGAGTTCTACTTTTAGGCTTCGCCGATTTCCTTATAGCGCAGACGGGGAGGCGTGACTGATCAGCGGAGCGGGTCCGTGTGGCGGGGGCCCTCTTTCAACAAGACGTTGAGGGTCTTGGGACAAACCAGGATACGAACAGTGGTGAAAGAGGGACCCACACAATGCAACGAGGCATCTCCAATCCCATCAATAAGAAATTTCTGAGCTCATCTTGACAATGAGGCAGACATGAAACGTGCTCCTTTTGTACGCGGAGAATGGAGTTAGTGTTCTTGGTGAAATCTAACCAAAAGCGCGGCAACAGCTTTATCGATGAACAAAAGGTCCCATATGGAACGCTCGGCGCGATGTGGTCCAAGCGTCGGAGGCGAATATGATTTCACTCTTACTGACGCAGCTGGGAAGGCTTGCCATCGGTCAAGAGTCATCACGGAACTAATGTTAAGAAAGACATCATGACGAACCTTGGCATCAACACAATCGGAAACCAGCTTGTCTGCGCCGACGCTGGGGTATCCAGACAGCGCATGTGTTTTCTACGTAATTCTTTGATCATGGTATCCGTGGATACAGGCGTACTGATACAAAATTATCTGGAGAAGGTATGGAATCTGAGGGCACAGCTGCAGGCGGAGGGCGGCGGCGAGGTTTGAAGATCAAGACGAATATTAACCCGAAGATAATGAGCAAGAGGAGAAATATAATTTTGCGTCGACCAGTATTTTTCTGATACCTGTTCAATTGATCCGGTCTGTCTGAGTGGGACGCGCAGAGTCCAGCGAATGGTCATACCGGGTCGCAACATTTAGCTCCTTAACTGCTTCTGCAACATGCACCGAAGTTTGTT
The DNA here is from genome assembly GCA_038089915.1 of Sutorius australiensis. NCBI lineage: Eukaryota > Fungi > Basidiomycota > Agaricomycetes > Boletales > Boletaceae > Sutorius > Sutorius australiensis. The sequence goes on from JBBPLR010000021.1 coordinate 122,795, forward strand.
CGATATTGTATTCAATGCTGTCTAGTAGAGTCCCTTGATCGATGACGAGAACAGACAAGTCTTTGAAAAGCTCGGCCAGGGAAGCAATGGAGTTGGCAATCTCCGTTAGCTCACGGTCACGAAGCTGTATATCGTGTATCTGATCAGTGTCTTGGATCTGCGCTTGCTAGAACACGAGGTGATGTGAGTTACATGAGGTGATGAGCACTGGATCCTTACTACTGCCTGGACGTCCTCGTCGACTGCTGTCAGACCTTCCGAACCTTTGGATGTGATCGTGCCCGAAGCAATTAGAAGATCTTGGTTTTTGATGGCATGACCTTGAAGACCTGGTATAGAGTGCGGACTGAGAGATGACGTCACGCATGTGTGGTTCCATCACACTCACGTTCCATGTATACACGTTGCTTCTTGCGGAAGGTTGAGCTGAGTTCTTGTATTCTGGCTGCAAGTCCTCTCTGTACATTTTTGGCTGCAAGGGTCTGATGTTGATTCCTGCTGGAAGGGGGAAATGTATGGTTCTGATCTGAACCAATTTGCTGTATCAGAGTGTGACACCGCCGGAGGTCCTAATGAGGAGGCGAACATCGCAAGGTGGACGGTGGGAATAATGGAACCAGACCACGTACCCTCGTAATACCGGTAGTCGCTACCTCGATCTCCCTCTCTTCAGCAGTCCGGTCCGCAAATCCGGGGAGAACGTGTTTAGCATGGAGCTTATCAAGGGCGCCGACTTTGTCACGATGGTCGGTACACGAGAAGACGGATATTGGATGGGGAACGCACTTTTTGCCTGGACGCTGGCGAGTATTTCTTCCACCTGGTCTGAGAGATCGACCCTACAGTCGCGTGACGCATGAGAGACGGAAACGGCGATTCGGACAAGATGGATACCATTTCGGAGGCAGCTGAGCGTCCAGTGCGACGTGTCTCGCGCCGGAGGCTATGAGGTGCTCATGTTCGTCGCCGGCTTGGTACGGGTCGTCGTAAGACGAGAGCGGTCGTGAGAAGCGAGATGGTGTCCTCGAATCGCGATATGAGATGAACAAGAGGGTCCTCGAACGCGTTGTAGGCGACGACGACGCGACCGACATTCAAGGAAGTGACGACGGAGGTGTGCACCACGTATGTGTCATCGGGCGTCGTAACGCAAATAAATGTCAACACCGGCCTGTTGGTGAGTGTGGGCCGGCACACAGCGTGGCGGGGGCAGTTCCATTGGTTGTGGAGCTGATTGACGTGTTCAACGGGACGACAGGGTATGGTGGTTGCGAGTCCGGAGAGGATGGAAGGGTGTGGGTGGAGATCCATACGTTGAAGTGGTGGCAATTGAACGTGGGATATTCAAGTCCAAGAGATGATGTAGTTCATCATCACCTTTCTCTATTTTTTATCGTCCGTCAAATCTCGGAACTCTGTACGCACATTACATCTGAATCTGGTTCACTTCACCGATTCTTATCGTATCGTATCTCGTCCGATCGTTCTCTTATGGTCCTGTGACTGCGCCGACCTAACCGACCACCCATCCACACTCCTTCATTCCACCCACCTTCTTACTTTCGCTATATACGGTGATTGTTTGCTGAGATATAAAGTCAACCGTCACCCCGCTGTCATCCCCATCCCCGCTCCCCACATCTCTTCCTCTGCTCGTTTCATAACTAGCTCCATTGGTATGCGCGTGTCAGCCGTCACTACTTCTATAACTGACGTCCCCTCGTCACAGACCACTTCACTTTATCCCGGTCGACGCACCTACCATGTGTAATCTCGAAACGTGGGTCATCTCTTTGCTACGTCCTCGTTTGGATTCTAACCCCGCCTTCTTTGCCAGCGAAGGTACCAAGTTTGGTTGCGGGGTAAGTGTCTCACGCTGCTTCTTTCCCGTTGCATGCGACCCAGCGTCATGCATCGTATAGCACTACAATGTGGTGAGTATCGCTCGCTCTATCAAAGGGAAAACGTGTCCTGACCTCGCCAAGACTCGCAAAGTCAGGAAAATCGATTGCAACAAACCGTATTGTGTCCACTCTGTTCGTCATCCCCGAAACTGCTCCGACTGTCACTGCGAGAGGGTGCGTCGCTCCTTGTCACGCCCACGCTCCATATTCATCGCTTTTCAGTACCTTGGACCCGACTCGAAGGAAACGATCACGTTCACGACCCCCGAATACTGTGCCTCGTGCCAGTACTGGTTCAAAGGCGGTGCCCAACATCGTCGATGAGCCACCGATGACACACCCTAATTTGGATCGACATCTAATGACACCGTAACTTAGAGCCTCTATTGTTGCTACTCATCCACCGCTTTGTTGTACCACATCGCTTGTATGTACTTGAGCAAAGTATAAACTCGACTCGATGACGTCGTCACCATTTAACTGCTAGACCGATGACCTCACTCTCAACGGCCCGGTAATCGGTCCGGAATAACTCCCGTCGCCGTTCCTCTGCCCCAGTATCCATGTCTGCATCCCACCGGGTCCGGGCCGCGTCTACCGGTCGACACATGTCCTCCTGTACCCTCAATGCAACGTGGTCTGCGTAACCGAACTCATCTGAGCCCGGTGGCGTTGGCAACTTGTGCCAGTACGCCTTCTCAACCTCTTTCGTCCACTCGCGGTTCCCCCATTTCGGCCCTTGCGCAACCACACTCGTCTCATCGACCCCCGCTGAAATGAAAACCCCGTTCTCCTCCCAGTTCCTCACATACTCTTCATCGTCCTCCGTCCGCTCGGATGCCTTGCCAATCGGGCGCAGTTGTCCACCCCCGTTCACGCACCCTCCTGGACATGCCATCACTTCCACGTAATCGTACCGCTTATCGTCCCCATCAGCCCCGCTCTTCTTCGCCCTCGCTCTTATCCCAACCATGCGTCCCGCAGCACCCCTTCCGACTTGAATGCCAGCCTCCTTCCCAACCTTTCTCACCACGTTCTGCAGATTTCGAAACCCGTAGCATTTTGCCCCCTTGAACACGACCTCGCCATTGCTCTGCTTGTGCAGCGTGTACTCCTCATAATCGGACGTGCGCACAGCTTTCACGCCGAGGTCCAATGGTTCTGGGAAAGCATGTCTGACCGCAGACATGAGGGAATGGAGGTAAGAACCCGAACTCGTGCCCGGGTGAAGCAGCAGCTCGGGAATGTCTTCCAGATTTTGTGCGTCGTCTTCCCCGGGAACAGGGACAGACAGATCCCAGCCCTTCTCCTTCATGAGCAGCTCGAGCTCCCCAGTCGTAATGACACAATCAACGTCCCGTGTCGAATATACATCATTGTAAAAGTCCTGGCGTGATGCCTCGAGTTTTTTGTCGTAACACGGCATCACCGTGACATGGTATATCTGATTAGGTCTGTAAAACGTCATACAATGACAACCCTTGATGGAGCTTAATACACACTGCTTTCCCCATTTGCTCGCCAACCACGACTTGACCAATGTCCCCATGACTTGCTGGGAGCTTTTTGTCCGGGAAATGAAGGGTAACATTTCGGAATGCGTCTTTTCGGCATAGCAAATCCATCCAGGGCACGCACTGGCCAGCATTGGCAGCTTACCGTCCCGCTTACGCTCCCAAAACTCCCGCGCATGCTCCAACAGAGAGATGTGTCGGGCAAAAGTCGTGTCATAGACATGTTCAAAGCCCAGCACCTCCGCGCAAAATGTGGCCACTCGCCGCATGACTTGCCCTATCCCGACGGGTCCCCTTGAGCTCGACGAGAGCGATGCCGAGAGCGACGCCAGGCATTGGGGAGCGATCGACAATACCGGGACCTTGTGCGCCGATGAACTCGCGGGTGGATTTCCCTCGAGGAAGCCGAGAACTTCCGCATGTGATTGCAGCGTAATCAGCACCGATTCGGCCGACGTGATACATCCACTGGGGGCATGTGAGCTGGGCACGGAATGTCACGGAACGCGAACGACATACCTACACGCAAGGCAATCGTTGAGACTAATCTGAGCCTGCTGCAATTTGCGTCCCGATGGTTGGAGCGTGGTTGCGTCGTGCACGGGGTGGTTGGAGGACACTTCGTAGTAAGATCCGGACGCGTCGATGCGGATTTCCGTCTGGAAGGCCGGTTTCTATGAACGGGGAACAGGAAATGGAGGTAAGAATACGTACAGAGGCGAATCCTGCGTCTTTCACGTTCTCTGGGGCGTTGAGTTGCTCGACTGGCTTGATGCATGCTTGTGATGGCGTGATGAAATCATTGAGATCCGTTAGCGTCTATTTGGGCTATCTGAGTTCCTGAGTACACGTCGTGGTTAACCGATCACCCACCAATGCACCAGAGAATACCATCGACGTAGAAGGTAGGAGGCAAGGGAGGATACTACTAAACCCGAAATGAAGAGCTGATGACTGATAGCGGGAATCGGAACGCGTCCGACAAATCGGGAATGTTCACACCAATGCAACTTGCTGCTTGACATTGCGGTCGTAATAACAACTCATTAACAGGTGCGCATTTCGACAGCCCTTTACTGGAAAGCTGGGGCACTAATTTGCGGCTTCCGAGAGCCAAGAGAACCTCAGCTCGGTAGCCCGAAGGAAGGGAAGGGTAAATGACCCACCTATGTACTGAGACTTGATTTTGGTAGTCATTCAAAGATTGGGATTCTCGAGAAGACCCCGCACCATTGATGTCGGCGGTGGGTGCACACCTGGTATGTAGGTCAAACACAGTTAGTGCTCACGCGTCATTCAAACCAAGCAGCGACGAAACCGCATCTCATGCATTATCAACCATCAACGGCAGGGCATCATACAAAATCATACGCAACACATGCAGATATAAGCACCACACATGCGATGTTGGTATGTATCAGACAAGAAGAAACCCACACCGACGACCCTAAATTCAGATATGCACAAACACGACCCTTCTCTAATGGCACGTCTTCGACTGTCTCTTGCATTGCGACTTCCAACGCCGTTTCCGCGTGCTCAAAATCAATCACTGGCTGCCTGGGTATCTCACTGTAAAATTGCGTTGCCACCTCGTGCACGATCGCATCTTCTGCCATCCACGACATCCCGATCATCGCGTTGAACTCAGTAAATTATGTTCCGGTCACAAGGTGCAGGATTTCATCCAGAATGGACCTATTACCGTCGCTGCATCGCACGCGGACAAGAATGCAAGTTCCGAATTGTGAGGTGTCTCTTGATGATGCGGCTGTGTGTTTCGTCTCCTCGAAAACCACGACTCGAGCGACTTTGTGGCGTGCTGTGAAGTGGCGGCCTCAGAACTGCACTCTTCACAGTGGTTGCATCACCTGTGACGGTATCGAATGTCGCTTCAGTCTCATCCTGGATCCTCTGGTTTTCACACTCTAGCTGTAGCCAGTTCGCGTGATTCCATGTCTGCACCTAGCCGCGAGTGCAGGCAACCACACTCGTTTGGACCACACTCCGAGAACGTGTACGAACGGCTTTCTGGCACGGAGCTTGCCGTCCTGATCGCCTTCTGAGTATGAGGGCGCAGCACAAGAGAGCCAAGAGGAGTGGTGCCAAGATATGCAGGTCCATGAAATCACTCTGGTCTGTTTGATACAGACCTGCAGCGTGAAGCTGGGAACCGCCAACTCGGCCCATCGTTATAGAGTTAGGACGATGTGATCGACCACTGGTATCCGCAGAAAGGGATGGAAAGGTAAAATTAGTGTAAGAGAGGGATTGTGCCAGGAAATGCCGGGAAGGAGGTAGTAACACAACCAGGATGAAGACAAGGAAAAGGTTCTGGTCACGTGGTGTCACGCACAGCCATGTGTGGCTGTACCCCTCGGTTCTGTAGTAAACGCGCAGTAGAACGTGGAAAGACAAGTCCATGGGTCGAGGCTGTTAACAATGTTTTCGCAAAGCACAAAACATAGAGACAAAAATGCGACCGGCAACGGGGAAGCAAGCCAACCCTTACTCAACGGTTCGCACGAGGACGAGGATTTCACTGGGGAACACTCGGAGGATCCACACCTTTTGTTCGTAACTCCAGACGATGAAGAGTCCGGGGGTCATGGTAGCCGTTCTGTCACGCCAATTCGCCGTGGGGAACACACCGTTAGATTCAGAGAGGAGGTCCAAGTGATAGGACCACCACTCAGATCTACCATGCAGAGTCGAGAGACTGGTGGGTGTTCATAATGAAATCCTTCAACGCGTTTCAGGAACTCTCGGTACAGAGTATGAACTTGATTCGGATGATTTTGATGATACGACTCTGGCTGACATCGACCGTCAACAACAAAGAACATCACGGACTTTGGTGCCAGGGCGACGGGGACGACGAGCCTTACCTTTGCTTGTGGGTCTAATAGACTCGGCCGCTCGGAGGACTCCCGACACGACTATCCCCATGTATGAGTCCGGAAATCAAAGCTCGTTGTCCGACCTCGATCTCAGTGAGGTAGCCGCGAAACAGCATGCCGGTGGTGGAATGTTTGACTCTGTCGCGAACATGGCCAATTCAATCCTCGGTGCCGGTGAGTATTACCTTTCGCGTTTTGCTTTAGATTGACGGGCACAACAGGCATCATTGGTGTGAGCTCTCTCGAAGTAACGGGACCTTTAACTCACTTGAACATAGGTCTACCATACGCTGTCAGTCAAGCCGGTTTTTTCTTGGGAATCGTCTTACTGGTCGTTCTTTGCGTTGTCACGGATTGGACTATCCGTCTTGTCGTGATAAATGCCAAGCTCAGTGGCAGAAACTCTTACATTGAAATCATGCACAGCTGTTTTGGTCCAAGTGGTCGTGCTGCAGTATCACTCTTCCAGTTTGCTTTCGCATTTGGAGGTAAGTCTGTTCCTCGTCGCGATTACAACCATCTGACAAGGACGACCAAAGGAATGTGTGCATTCGGCATCATTATAGGTTCGTCTTCTCTTTGTTCCCTTTGCGGCTTCCAACGGGCACCCACAGGGGATACGATACCCCATGTCATTCGTTCGCTATTCCCAACGCTCCACAAGATACCCGTCCTATCAGTATTCGCCAACCGACAATTCATCATAGCACTCTGCACTATCTGTGTATCATATCCGCTCTCCCTCCATCGTGATATCCACAAACTCTCTCGAGCGTCCGGCCTGGCGCTCCTGAGCATGTTGATAATCGTCACATCCGTTCTCATCGAGGGCCCGCAAGTGGATCCAGAACTAAAAGGGGATCCGTCGAAACGGCTTACTTTCATTGGCCCAGGGGTATTTCAAGCGATCGGTGTCATCAGCTTTGCATTCGTTTGTCACCACAACTCTCTCCTAATCTATGGCAGCTTGCGCACGCCGACACTCGATCGCTTTACACGCGTCACCCACATATCGACCGCGATATCGCTTGTCGCATGCTGTGTCCTCGCCTTGTCTGCTTTCTGGGTATTTACCGATAAAACGCGGGGTAATGTTTTGAACAACTTCTCCCCTGTAAGTATCCTCCCGTTGCAACCTGTTTGAGATACTGAGATGAAAGCAGAGCGACAGCTTGATCAATGTTGCCCGATTCTGTTTCGGATTGAACATGTTTACAACGCTTCCTCTAGAGTTGTTTGTCTGTAGAGAGGTAGGGAAGCTCTTGATCGAGCTGACTTGAATAATCTGACGACGTTTCCGACAGGTCATCGAGCAATACTTTTTCTCGCACGAAAGCTTCAACCCTCAACGTCATGTATTCTTCACCAGCACCATCCTCTGCGCATCGATGATTCGTACGTGACCTCCGCTTGTTATCCCTTACCGAGAATCCACGCTCATGCCTGAACCAGTTTCCCTCATCACATGCGACCTGGGTGTGACACTTGAGATCACTGGTGGTGTCTCGGCGACAGCCCTCGCCTACATCTTCCCCGCTGCGTGCTACCTCAAACTCACCGACCCCCGCGCGCCGTTTTATTCGCGTGCAAAGCTTCCCGCAGTCGCTTGTCTCGTCTTCGGGATTATAGTCATGGTCGTGTCGCTCTTCCTCGCCCTGGGCAAAGCATGGACACCCGAGGGCGAGGCCAGGATATGCATGTGATATTACACGTGGAGTTGTACCTTTATTTTCATCCTAGATAGTTGACCATGGACTGGAGTCCTTTCCCTCTCGTATAGGTAGCAAAGATAAAAGGAAGATCAACCATAAAACTAATTTATTTATCGACGTAGCTGCACGACGGCGCGCAATCCTGATACTTGGTCAACATCCTCGATCTTTGCCCCTCTGTCTTTGGATTCGGTTGCGAGGAGAGGCGACACATTTGGGAATCTTTCCCAGAGCTTCTCGACAGCGTGCAAGGGCTCCGACGTGCCGCCGGCTGGCTCGAACACGAGAAGCCAGATCGCGTCGTACCCACCCGCTGAATGATAATAAGCAGTGTCCCAAGCTCCAATCAGACGTAGAACTACTCACCGCCGGGCACACCACCGCAGATGACCCCCTGTTGCGCGATAGACGCGTCCAGAAGCTCGGTCTGTGCCTCAGGTTCGATATGTACGTCTTCACCCGCCGACTTGCCCATCTGCCGCATGAGCGCACGCGTGTTCTGCAACCGACGTGTCATGTGAATCGGAGACGAGATGGAGCTCATCCAGTGCCTACCTCGCTCGTCTTCCGGAGATCTAAGAATGCCTGGATAACCGGTCGATCCTGTTCTGCCTCGTCGAGCCACTAGATGACGCCCGACATAGGTTGCCAAATTATCACGAAAGACGGTGGAGTGAACGGGCCTCTCACCTCCGATGACGGCGCGCAAGACATGCGTTTGACAGCAGACATGTACACCTCCAACTGCTGCTCATACAGCTCGGAAAGCCGTCGAAGGTGTCCCGCGAGAGCCTGATTCGACGTGTCGATGGCAGCCCACAGCGCATCAGCTAGGAGACTCGACCGTCAGTGGCGTCATGGTGGGAGAGCGCAACGCGTGCCTTCCTCGGCCATGTCTCGACGCCACTTCAACACCTTGCTCACGAGAGACGGGGTGTTACTTCCCGCAGAGACATCCGCCAGCACGAGTCTGACGAACGGTGGGAGCTGGATCGAAACCGTTTGATAGTCCCAATGATCGCCGGGACTGAGCGCAGGCGACAACGACAGCGTCCGAGATGCAGTCTAGAAAAACGCACCGCTCACATCACGGCCAGCGCTGCAAAGATCGCCCGCGGACTTACATCGCCCCCTTTCATCAGACCGTCCAACAATGCAGGACTAAACCGCGTGTAGAGCTGGCTTCCAAACACAGCAGCGGACACGTCGAACCCGCTGCCTACCTTGCCCTGCGCGAAGCAGTGTACGAACTGTGCCGTGTTGTGCGCGAGCTTGCGCGCGTTACTGTCAGGCTGGCTGAATGCCTCGTGCGTGATCACGTTGAGCCGGAGTAGAAGCGCCGAAACGATGGCGGTGATCAGCGCCGCAGATGAACCCATCCCGGTCTTGTTGACATTGTCCAGGCGGACGTCCTGAGGGCAGAACGGAGCGATACTAGCCAGGGATGCGACCGTCGGGGACAGGTTCAGTTCCTGGAGCTAAGGAAAGGGTGACATCAGTAAACCAAGCACCAAGCGTCGAGCCGTAGGACAAGGGTGCCAATAACCTTGGCTTGTTGAGAGTAGAAATCGTTGTCGCCCACGGCGGCGATATCGAGACCGTGTCGCAATGAGTCCCGCAACGATCGCGCGGCGCCGACAGACGACAGCCGCTCCGAGGCCAATATCAGCGTATATTTCAGCGCATAATACACGAACTTGTTCTTGCTATCACTAGGGTTATCTCGATAGCGTACACGCGGCAGTAAACACACCTTGCCGACGTTTGACTGACGTCCACCTTTCCATCGTCGTCGATGGTCACGAAATACGTCCATTCGGCCCCGATAAACTGAGGTGATCGAACGATGATCTGACCTGCTTGACCTGGCTGGCAGTCCTGGATAACGGCATAAAATCGAGACGAGGCCGAGATCACCAAGCCTGTAAATTTTTGGTCGAGGACGAGGTAGCCCCCTGCAATCAGAACCTTTCCTGGGGCTGAAACGACCGTTGTAGACGACATCATACCAGCTAGAGTGTAGCAGCTGACTAATCGAGGTAGAGGTCTCTATTGCGTCCAAAGACTTGTCTACTTTTCTTGATACATCATGCATCATGACTGACCCGCACGAGCAAACCAGTGCTTTTGCTGGTCACAAGTCGCATTTTTACAGCCAGGACAACGAAGTCCCATTTGTACACTCATCGGCCCGCTCTTCCCAGAAGTATAATCGCGAAGGTGCTGCGCTGCAATGTCAGCGAGCGCACGGATGAACACTGGCGACTCGTTCAGAGACTCTGCGCGTTGCATCTCCATTCCGAGCTGTAGGAGTGATGTCAGCGATAGGGAGAGCTTTTACAGATGTTTGTTACCTCTCTGCCTTCTCTCATGTACTCCAGATCGAGCTCGTAAAGCGTCTCGATATGGTCGCTAGTGAAAGCAATCGGAATGAGGATCGCCTTCTTCTTCCCGAGGCGTGCGAGTCCCTTGACAGCATCGCCGGTTTGCATACCCATCCAGGCAGAAGGTCCAACTTGGGATTGCCAAACCAAGCGATACGGATTCGAGTGTCCCAGTCGATCCATGACGGCGTTCACAGAAGCTGACACTTCAAGGACATATGGATCTCCACGGTTAATCACCGACATGGGTAACGAATGCGCTGTGAACAGCAGTACGACGTCAGAGCGATCACACGGCTGAAATTTTTGGAGCGCGGCCTCGGTGTTTTGCGCCATAGCCTAGACAGCGATAGTGTGAATGGGAAACTGCGGCACGACGGGTACCCACCTCAATGAAGCCGGGGTGGGTGCCCCAGCGGTCGATCACGCTCCATTCGATGTCCCCCATCTCACCCGCTCTGCCTCGTCTAAACAGTTCGTTCAAACTGCTTCCCGTCGTACTACAGCTATACTGGGGATATTGTGTGAACGCTATGGCGCGCTTTACACCGTCGACTTTCAGGCGGCGAGCAGTCTCCTGCGTGAGTGGGTTTGCATAACGGAAGGCTACATATGTCTTGTGGGGGGCGGTCTCTGGATGAAGTTCATCGAGCAACGCGCACATCCCAGCACCTTGATACTCGGTATACCGAAGGATGGGAGACCCTCCACCTATCTCGGCATATTGTTTTTCGATTTGGGGTGACCGCCGTTTGGCGATGAGAGGGGCAAGAACACGCTGGAATGGCAATGGGATGAGGTCTCCATCCATGAAGAGGTTTTTCAGAAAATTATGGGTCTCTGGAACCTGTGGGAGAGTGTCACAAGGGGTCAGTGGTTGGGTACAAGTAGTCATATATGCGTACCGTCGATGGTCCGCCCATGTTCAGCATAACGATAGCTTCCGGAATGTCAGAAACGCTGTGAAAGGACTAGAAAGAACGAGCTGGGCACCTGTGGGACTACGGCCACCGAGTGAGACATGTTGCGAGGCTCCCGAATGAATTCATGAGCCCACCTCTTGTTCTTGGTGGAAGGCCCGCGCAGAGTGGCCATGCGACGGACGTGTGCGGCAGCCAATAAATTTGCCCTTGAGGCCTGGGACAACATTGCAGACGGTGGGTGGTGGTAAAGACCTCGTCGCGGTGATGCGGAAGCACCGGAGTCATGAAAGGGGACGCGGGGTCATTGACTAATCAACGATTGGCAAGACTAGTGATACAGATAGGGTTATGTAAATTCTAGCAATAAATGATGTATAGATACAGTCTGATCCATGTCAGGCAGAGCGATGTCGAATGTGCAAGCTTTTCAGGGTGCAGTTTGACGAAAGACGGGCAACGGAGGATAGGGTCCCAGGACGTCGGACGCGACGGGAAAGCGCGGCCGACGTTGGTCAAAGCGGGAATAAGCAGGGAGTAATTCGGTTTCTTCAGAGACATCTTCGCCCAAAATAGTGGTAGGGAGACTGGGCTCTATCGACATAGTTCCACTAGAAAGCACCCCTTGAGTTGGTACTCCAGTTAGTGCAGGGTGTTGGGCCAGGGGATCGGTATGGGTGGGTGACGATGATGTCTCTGTGCCTACTGCCGTGGATATCAAAGGGGAATCCTCTGTATCATCTCCTTGAGGAGGGCGAGCGGATGAGTCGCTCGAGGAGTACGATGGAGGGTCAGGAAAAGGACATGGGATACCCAGGTAGGACGCAGGGTACAATACTTGCATAATGCTGCGAGTCGAAGGCAATGGGCGGCGACCATGATTCTGCGGACGACATCCGAGTTCTACACTACCATCAATTTCCTTTCGCTGAATGTTAGCGGAAAGACGGCAGCGAGGAACATTGCACGCACAGTACGACCGCAGAAATCGCAAGTGCAGCCCGCCACACAGCCTGTGTCTGCCATGGTGATACCCCGATGGGCATCGTTCGATGGGTCAGAACGATCCATATCCAATATGTCGGACTGGGAGACCAGGTGAGGAGCGTAAATTGCAAGGAGGCGTGTTGACATACCTCGCTGCTCGAAAGAAGCGACTGCTGCTCGTGAGGGGGAGCAGAGCGATCAGGATACCTTTTCCTAAAGTTGGATAGCATGGTCGTTGTAGAAGAGGGCATGGTAGTGAAACAGGAGCCCCATGAGTGTAATATATACGACGTTCGAGCGAGCTGATGTAGAATTGGTTCCGCCCCGAGAAAAGAGAGGGGTTATCGAACTCCTATGAGTCCGGTCCGTGTACGGTCCGGTGTTATTATGGTATGTTTGTGTATGTATTGTCAAGTATAAAGTGTCGACGTGTCCATCGACGTGTCCCTCGTTGCTTCTTTTCCAGCAGCCACGTCGACATGCGCAGTTTACTTTGACCATAACTTTATTCATTGTCTTTTCCTTGAACTCGTCATGACACAACACTGTGCTTACGTCGATCCAGCCTCTCTCTCTCTCCCCACTTCTTGCCTCAAACGCCCCGCTTCCCCAGCGTCTTCCACCGACATGTCCACTCCACATATCACCGACGAGCCTCCGCGCAAACGTCCCCGCTCTGCTGTCACACCCGAAGAGCGCAAAGAGGCTCGGGCACATCGCAACAGAATTGCAGCACAAAACTCTCGCGACCGTCGAAAGGCACAATTCGGCTATCTCGAACACAGAGTCGCCGAGCTGGAGGAGGAGAACAGACGTCTCCGCGCTGGCATACACGTCAGCCCCTCCCCATCCATCTCTGCCACACTTTCTGAGCCAGACGTCACTACTATCGAGCGCGAGCAGGAACAGGAGCGTAAGCGCCAGGAAGAGCAACGTGAGCGCGAAAACCAGGAGCTGCGCGAACGAATACGAACACTCGAAAAAGGTTATGAGGCCGTTGTACGAGCACTAGCAGCGCAGGGTAATTCCGCTGTTACCTCGAGTATACCAACCCCTGCGACAAGCCCAGCTCCAATCCAAGCTCCACTTGTCCCATCACATATCCCATTGTCTTCCCAACCTGCACCAAACGTGGAGTCTTCCAAGACTTCATCTCCCTCATCATCCAACACCACTACCCTGTCCTTGGCACCTTCATTGCCGCTCTCCCCCCCTTCGACTCTTGTTGATAGTCCTCTCCTTTTTTCGGACGGGGATTCGTTTGATTTCCCTCTGAGTCCAACTCTCCCAGCGACCGACTCGTCTCTTACCTTGCTCGAAAAGTCGCTCGACCTCTCCATAGCCGATAATACCCCCACTCGCCACCTAGCACGGGTGGTGAACACTGCTGGCCGTTCAGCAGTGTCCCTGCAGCGGGTGGGCGGCATACAGATGGTGATGGGACCGGCGAGCACAGCAAGGTGTTGTGCAGTGATGCGACCGAGGTTTGTACTTGGCCCATGGCATTTTTCCCCCCCGTTTTGTTGACATTCCGCTTGCAGCAAGAAGATGGAGCAGCATCGGATGCTATCATCACGCGTCTGTTCGCGGAAATCCTCGCGTCACCGCCGCTTGGCACTAGTACTCTTCCAAGCTCTAGCACTTCGCCAGAAGATGCGTTCAGCAAGGAGGTGCTGACCAAGCCAGAGACCAATCCCTCTGGTGGGCTTGGCATGAGTGGTATTGTTGACACTGTCGACTGGGTGGAGCAAGTCCGCGCAGAGGTGGAGATAGAGAAGCTACTAGAGATGCTTCCAAACGCACAGGACGTCGCCGTTGATGCGATCCTGTATTCCGACATCAGTCCAGACGCAGACATGGATTTCTCAAGTGCCCTCGCGTGGGATGGGGTCAGTGTCTCTTGATTCCCGTGATCCTGGTGCACCGAGATTCCATCGCGCTCGGAAGCTAAAACATCAAGCACAACTTGGGGCCGTAATGTGTGTGCCTCTAGGCAATTATGCTTCTTCCACTGAATGCGTGGAATTTGCACCTCATGCTCGTCAGTTGGTCTATCTATTCACTACTCTACCTTGTTCTATTGGTCACTTCATCATCTCTTTATTCACATCAGACACTCGGCTTATCGTGAATCTGTGCGTTTCTCGGATCGTCTGCCTTTTCATCCCACCTTTTACCCTTTCCTGATTGGTTATCTGGTCATTCGTACCCTCGATGCTGTCTCCCAATCGCCCATCTATTCGTTTCTCCCCGTTAGGGTTCGATGAAATGAATGGTGTGCGTTCTGGTGAGCGCTTGAGATGTATGGGTGCCATGGTTGATCAGTCTGCGTCGTGGGTTCCGTATTCTGGATGTATTGGTTGACTCGTCTGTAGAGTACAAAATATACGATGATCTGATTTTGATGTTGAACTTCTGTGTGATGCAGTCAGCTGTTTACTTTCAGGAACGGGTCAACTGAACCTATTGGTTTTTGCAGACGGGAAATTTGTGGCCCTTGGTGTAGATCCCGCTCGTTATTTACTCCCGAATGCCCTCAAATTAGCGGGTAAGCATGTACCGATTACCAGAAAAACATGACTTGTGACAACAGCCTGGAGATCTCCAAATAATTCCTTCGCTGACAAAGAGTCATTCCATGCAATCCTCAGTTATCAGTAGTACTTCGATCGCATATGCTGATCACCAATCACTGTTGCCCGTCACGCCTGAGCGATATATATCAGCAAAATATGTTTGTTTGCAATTAAAATATGGGAATCTCGAGAAATACATTGTGCAGCGGCACTGAAACTGGTGTACGTACCGTATCTGAACCAAACAGGAAAGGAACGTAACTCGCTTCAGACAGTATTTTTAGTCGCGTTGTCGCAGACCTGTCATGACAAGCCACGACAACTGTCCAACCCACTGAATAGTAGAATGGAATTCGAAGTGAGCAGAAGTACGCGCTGGCGAAAACGTGTATATTGAGTGGAGTGGGCGGGAACCAGGGCACGTAAGGAATTGAAATGGCTGAAACGAACTTTTTGTGCTCGAACCTGGGGCCAGTACTTGGGCGCTGATGGAATGGAAATGATCCTAAACGCTGAAGCCGTTGATCCGCGGGTCGGCTAGCACAAGGTTTCAAACGTACAGTGGACCGCGTGAACATTGAGTGCAAGTGCGCGCGCGCCAGTGCGCCCCTGGCGATGCTCGGTTCGGCAAGGAACGCGACAAACTTTTAGCACAAAATGCAAGTTGTGAAACAC
>JBBPLR010000022.1:0-70269 GCA_038089915.1 Sutorius australiensis
CCCGCCCCCAGACTCGCCGGCCCCGCCCTTGTCGCGTTTCTTGCGGTCGCCACGGTCGTTGCTCGGTGCGGATCCGACGGCGACGCCGGTGCCGCTGAGCGCTGCTTCGAATTGTCGGCCGAGGCCGATCACCGGACGGGGTTTGCGCTGACTGTGGGCCAGCCCCGAGGTGGGCGCGGGCGGGCTCGGGGCGTTGTCCGCAGGTGGTGCTGGACCGAGGCCAGATGTGGAGACCGACAGGGACACAGAGGTCGGTGTGGGAGCGGAGGTGGGGGCGTCGCCTTTGCTTGTGTGTGGCCGGGTGCGTGGCTCCTTGGGGCCCCGGTGTCGCGGTGCGTGGACGACACTTGACGCGGACGCGGGTGATTTCGCGCTCGAGGGGCTCTTCGACGGAGGACCCTGTCCCTCCTGTGCCTGCATCGCAGACGCCTTCTGCGCAGCAGCAGCCGCCTTTTTAGCCTTTTTGCTCGGCGGCGTAGGGGTCTCGGGCTGCTTCGCAGCTTGCATAGTGGCTGCAGCGGGAGCGACACCCATCCCCACCTTCTTCCTGCCCTCTTCCTTTTTCGATGGTGTACCGCTCGCTGCGGTGTCCTTGTAATGCGCGTGGCTACGTAGAATCGTCTCCCTGTCTTTTTGTGCGAGCTTCTCTGCTTTGAGCGCTTCGAGAAGCGGCGTGGTCGTCGGCGGAGGGGGTGGCTGAGCGGCGGCGACTGGACGTGGCGAGCGATCAGGGTTATATGCAGCACGACAGAGATCCACGTACTCAGCGTCTCGAACGAGACGGATTCGGTCTTGGGGGTGTTCTTGAGCGTATCGAGGAACGAGAGGTAGTCTTCGTCTGGTGGGCGGGCGAGATCAGACGAGATAGCACGACAGCAACCCCATCCCACCTTTATCGATCGTATTGTTGCGCGCATCTACTTTCTTCTTTTCGGCGGGCACTTTTTGAAACGGTGCAAACTCCACGATGGCATGCGACTCGTTGCCTGGATCCCCATCAACGTCGATCCCAGCAAGGACAGATCCACACTGACCTGCCTTGTCCCTGAAGAGATGGCCATTGTACTCGCGACTAAACGTCGTGACGAGTTCCTCGTTCTTGAAGGCAATGTATGCGCGTGATGATATGCTCTCCTTGTTCACGCTGCGCGTCGACGCTGAGCGCGACTCGTGAGCGAGTCTCTCGGGACGACGCACCGCTTCATGCGTGGCTTGCCGGGGTAATAGACCTTCCAGGTGATGGTATCGTCGGTCACCCAGGCTTGCACACTCTGCCAAAAGATCTCTTCGGGTAGATTAGGGGGGAGACGACGAACGACGGTCTTGAGACGTTCTGCGCCGTTCGTTGCTAGATATGATTTGGGTTCTTTTTGTTTCTGTTTGCGAGTTGGTTTAAGATCCATCATCGACGTCGTTCTAGTCAAGAGACAAGTTGAAGTCACTCCCACGCACATCAACTAAACCGACCATTCACAATGTGTAGGTATTCGTAAAAGAAAATCAAGTTCGTGAACCAGCAAGAGTATCCGATAATACGACAACAACTTAACAACAAACACCATACTTTTTTTTTTCCATCACAAGGTAGCTCGACAAAAAGAGAAAAGGATATTACAATCGTTCAACCCTCCATCAAGAGGGAATGGTATCATAAAAAGGTCATCTAGAAAGCGAGAACACCGGAAAGGGCGAGCAGGACAACAACCCCACCGAAAGACGCCGAAGACCCAATACGAACGGCAGCGCTGGTAGGGGTAGCAGAGGCAGAGGTCGACGTTTGGGAAGTGGTCGTGGTAGCCGCACGGGTCGTGGTGGCCGACGAAGTGGGCGTGGTGAGGGTTTGGCTTGCGGTGGTGCCAGTGGCAGTGGTACCTGGAGCAGAAGTCGAACCGGTTGGCGTGCTGGTATCGGTGCCAGTAACGCTGGAAGTACCTGGTGTCGAGGCGCTGGTGGCCGTGTCGGTGGGCGTCGTTGCAGTGGTGGATGGGCCTACAGAGGTAGACGAATCGGGTGAGGTGGTGGCCAGGGTAGAGGCCGGGGTAGACGAACCGCCGGTGGTTGTCGAGCCGCTCATGCCGCTAGCGCTGTCGGACAATTAGGTACGCGCTTGTCAGGTGACGAGATGAAACTGACGTGAAAGAAGCCGAGTAGGAGTAATAATTGAGGCCTTGGGAGAGGAAGACAAGGTAGCTTGGGTTTAGGGTTAGACCGGGCTCTATCGTCGCCAACGTCGAAAAATTTTACTCACTATTGTCCGTCAGGACCCGCGGCGGGGTTGAGCTGCAACAGGTGAACCCAGGAGCGCGTCGAAGCACAAAAAAACGTACCGTAAAGGTAAGTGACGCGGCGGTGGACACATCCACGGACGGCAACGACTGGACCAGTTGCTTAAAGTGACAACGGTGAAACGACGGCGTAGCAACGCGCTGGGCAAGCACGTACGAACTCGCCCGTGTACACGCCGACGGTGCACTCGCCAACGCTGGAGAGGAGTGGGTTTTGACCGTCGTCGATCCACGACACGGTGACTTGTTGACCACCCGTGAGCTGGCTGGTTTGAACCGGGGCGGTGACCTGCAGGGTATTAGACGGTATGGATGGTTTGGGTGGTACTCACGTAGATGCCGGCGTGTACGGGGGCGATGCTATACGCAACGAGGAGGGCGAGGGAAGTAAGGACGGATGAGAGGTGCATCGTGAAGGAGATGGAACAAGAAGTGAAGGACGCAATTCTGGTTCGTTTCGAGGTATTTAAGCGGATTTGGAAGCGAGCAACGCGGAAAGAGTGCTTTAATCAGTAAAAATCATGTCCGAGCTTGCGGTCATCCACGAGGAGTACTTCCATACCGCGGCTGTGGCATTACCCAGTACGTCTGAAAAGATCTTTTTCTTTTTTTTCTATAGAACGCGTCGTCTGCGATGAGACGGCATGTCAGTTCACATCGATCATGGCAGCGACGGAGATGGAGCCAATATTCAACGCGTCCTTGATCAACGACGAGCATGTATCCCATGCGGACAAGCTCGACCCACCGCGTTCCGCCATATAAACACGCTTCTCGAGACGCCTTCCAGTCAGAAGCCGATTACGTTCTTCCTCAGGGTGAGTCCATATCATCGCTACATAACTATCCCTGATCATCGACGTATGCATCCGCGGACAATGACACCGCTCGGCGTACGAGGTGGCGCACACACAGGATTCCCCGGATCAATGCGGGGCGTGGTGGCAAGGTCAGAGTCTAGACCGTGCCGAGAGCGCCTCACCGCTGCAACAAAAGGGTTTCTCCATCGCCAACACATGACCCCCACGCCTCGGCGTGAGGTCCACCTTCGTGCAAATGACCAGCCTCTTTTGGACTTGGTTTCCGACAGCGTTCACGCTTGGTCACCCGGACGTCCCCATAGACCCCGCCGCGAGGCGCTGGATGGCAAAGTTTGGCTTCAGGTAACGACCCTGTCACACTGCAGCTCGAGTCAAATCCGCGACTCGAACATATTATGACTGGGAACGAACAGGACATCATTGGAGGACATGGAGGATCTCTAAAATTTAAGCTTTTCAACGTGTCGGCGGGGCGAGGCAGCCGCTTGGAAACGGTAGCTGATGGAACGGCATGGTACAGCGGGACCTGTCACGCGCCAAAGGTCGCCATACCTTCCGGAACTATCAAATGAAACGCCGCGAACGCACCAACGGATAAAAGCATGGCGGACGACAAGCGTGATGTGGATAATCATCCCCCTCGACCCACCATCCCATGCCCGCACGACTGACCTTTGAATACAATCCGCTGTCATATGCATACCCCGACGACGAGTCGGACAAGGAGCTCTTCCTCCAGGCATCTGGAACGATCGCGAGCCACCCTCGCATGGTGTTCCTCTATTGGGTCAACATGGTCTTCAACGACGGCGAAGAGGTGTGGCAGGTCATCCGCCTCGACCGGCGGGATGACGCCGTGCACAAGTACGTCTATCCGGATATGATCGTCGTCGATGGAAGCGCGAGGGAGCATCAGGCGTTTTCGTTGGGGGTGTTCAGCCGAGACCAGCGCGAGGCGGTGCTCGAGTGCGCGGACGAGACCGAGTACGATGCGCGTGCGGAGGGGGAGAGCGTGCGATGGATGGGAAAGCTGCTCGAGCGTATGGCGGACGAGAGCCTCGTCGCGCGTGCGGTCGTCGATGCGATCCTGGACGCGGTGCCATTGCCGTTGCCGCTGCCCTGATGCGATCGGCGTATCGCGCCGTGCTGGTGAGTCCAGCCAGTGCTCAATCTCGACGACGCCCATCAATGTATCCATTTTTCAGGTTCCTGTGGATATTGATTCGGCCGTGAATCCTACCCGTTTATCCGTGTGTAAACCCATTCCCACCCCACCTCATGACTACCACCACGTCCGCCACCGAAATGACCACGTTCCCCCCACCCACGTTCAAGCCCCTCCTCGACGAAATCGCCGCAGCGCTCCTCGCCCGCGGAGCGACCATCTCCATCGCAGAGACCACCACGGGTGGGCTCGTCTCCGCTGCGTTGCTCTCCGTCCCGGGAGCGAGCAAGTTCTACGTCGGCGGCGCAACGCTCTACACGTTCACCGCCCGAAAGGCATGGGGCGGATGGGACGACCAGATCGCAAGCGCGTACCTGTCCGTGGCGTCCTTCTTTATTTTATATTGACGTGTCCCCCGCTGCGGGACGCTGATGCGGTTGTAGCGGTCCCACGCCCGAGGTTGTCGTTGGCCTGGCGACGAGCGTACGCGCACGGCTCGGGACGACGTTTGCCATTGGCGAATCTGGGACGACGGGGCCTACCGTGCCCCCGCGGATGTTCCATTTCGTGTACGTATCGCCGTCTTTGGCGCGGGACGAGGCTCATATATGCAAAAGCAAGGGCAGGACGCATCTCGCCGTCGTGTCCGACGAGGGCACCGTCACTCGGACGGTCGACACGGGGAGCGAGGAGCGGGGACACAACATGGTCGCATTTGCAGAGGCAGCGTTGGTACTGATCAGGGACGTGCTGACGGGGCGTGCGACGCCCCAGGTGTAGCATAAACGACACATGGTACACGAGTACACGACGGATGCTGCGAGTAGGGTACATGGTTTCTAGACGCTGCCCGAGAGTCTCTTTGCTTCTGCTTCCTCTTCGGAGACGATGCGGCCCTGAATCTCTGTCTCGACCTCTTTGGCGAGTTGATGGACACGATCGCGGTCCGCACCAATGAGGGAGACGTACACACCATGTTGGAATTGGGGATACGAGCCTACCTGAATGCCTTCCGGGAGCACGCGATTTTGTAACGTGGACAGGAAAGGTGCAATCGATGATTCCGGCAGGCTGACGCAATCCATACGTGATATGAACATGACGCGAATCCGAGTGACGTACGTCGTAAACACCTGTAGACGGTACGGACGTGCATCGGGCGGTGGGAGGGGCAACAAGTGCTTGAGATTGTCGAGCATCTTTTGGAAGAGGGAGGGTATGCCTGGGAATATGCACAGTTTTCCCTCGAGTCTAACGACGGGCTGTGGTGCGTGAGAAGGACGAGACGGGATAGGAAGCGGGAACAAACCACCCAGATATCGGGTGCGACAAAGAGGACTTCGGCGTCGTGCGGGAAGAGCGCCATGCGTCTCCGTGCGATGCGTTGCTTCTCTGTCTGCTGGGCAAAGGAGGGTCGGAGACGGAGGAGCTCTTCCATGCGTGTGAGCGTCTCTGGGTGGTAGCGGAGCTCTTGTCCAAACGCCTTGGCGAGCGATGCATAGGTGATGTCTACGCACGTGAGCTGGGAAGGACGGTCAGAGGGCCGACGCACCGTCGTGGGTGGGTCCGATACCGCCGGTGGTGATGACGAGGTCGTAGCGATCGACCATCCGCCGACTGGCTTCGACGCTGGGGAATATGAGCGTGCGCTATGTGGGTGCGCAGGACGTACATTTCGTCCTCGTCGTCGGCGATGACTTCGATACGTTTCCTGGGACATGGTCAGGTGCCATCACGATGTGCAAAAGCGTGCGGACAGATGGATGCCATGCTCGAAGCAAAAGCGAGCAAAGTAGTTTGAATTGCGGTCGAGCGTCTTGCCGTTGAGTATCTCGTCGCTATGTGGGTCAGTCAGGTTCTTCCTAGGATGTCTCACCTACCCGATGATGAGCGCCCCCGCCGTTCTGATAAACTTTTCCTGGTTGAACGTGGACATGAGCGCGCGTGTCATCGTGGAACGGAGCATGCTCAAGTCGTGTGACTGTCACACACGTGCGGTTCACCAGCCAATCGTTGCGTTGCGACGTCGCCTCTTAAACTCGCTCGCTCGCATGTCCTCCTCCTCCTCCTCCTCCTCCTCCTCTTGTCATGGACGTGTACGTCGCTGCGTGCAACCCACCGAGAAGAGCCAAGCGTTCTCGTACGGATGATACACTGTCCGACATCGACGAAGATGACGACGACGGGCCTATCCAACCACCCCCAAAGCGTCGCGGTCGTAGACCCGGCACGCTCTCCCGCGCTGCTCGTGAGGCACAGCGCAAGATAAACCATTCCCTCATCGAAAAGGCCCGTCGCACCAAGATCAACGACGCCCTCGCCACTCTCCGCGCTCTCGTCCCACCCGAGTACAAGCGTCCAGACGACTCGGACGACGATGACCCAGACTCCAAAAAGCCACCGCGGTCCAAGCCTGCTGGCGAAAAGGAGTTCAAGCTTGAGATCCTCGTCCGCACCGTCGCATACCTCCAAGATCTCACAGACCGGGTCAGGCACCTTGAACGTACCGGGTGTCCCCGCTGCAACGAACCCATTTCATTGGTGCCCGACGACGCTCCGGAAAAAAGGCGCGCTGACGACGTCCCTTCCCGCTGTTCATCACCCGCCCCTCGTCTCCCCTCCATCTCCGCATGGCTCCCCTCTACGGAGGATCAGCGGCCTATGCTTCTCACACCCTCCCAGTCCCCCACTTGCGATAGTACCAGCGTACGCTCGCTCCAGCTCCCCACGCCTCCCAACTCGGCGACTTGTGCCCCTGCCACGGTTGGGTTCCAAATCCCACCTGCCCTCACCCTCCCCTCTCCGAGCACATTCCTACCACCTACCATCACCCCCCACCTCCAGCCACGCTTCTCGGGGTTCACCCCCCGTGCCAACCCCAAGGCATCCCCCGTGGCATCTCCCGTCTATACCCCAGATGACGAGACCGCCGCCTCCCTCCTGCTCCGCATGAGCACTACCTCTCCTCGTGCGGCGTTTACCGCCGTCTCCGCACGGGTCGAAGACCCCAGGCATCCACATGCCGGGTATGCCCTCACCCCGAGTAGGTTGTTGGGTCTGAGCTCGGAAAAGTAATCATTCATGCCTCTATTTTTTTTCGTGATATCCGAGCTGTTTGAATAGTCTGTACGTTGACGAAGGACTCCCTTGTGTATGTACACTAGCTATTACCAAACGGATGTTTGCTGTTGTTGTTCTCTTCATGCTTGCCCTCGTCCGTCGTTTCTCGACTCGCACGGAACGCAAACGACGACAGGCGGTCAGCGCTTTTTCTTTTTGTCTGTGGTCGTACCGCGCTCACCACCGCACAGGGCGAGGCCTTTTTGGACCATGTCATCGTACACGTTCGCGGCGGTACGTCCTTTGTTTATGCGCGACCATCCATTCACCCCGCACACAAGGCAGAGGCGGCAATGGTTGCGTCGCATTCCACCGTGAAAAATTCAAGGCTATGGGTCCACCCTCGGGCGGAAACGGTGGTCGCGGCGGCGACGTCTACATCATGCCCACCCCCGAACTCACCACTCTCGCCGCCATCCCCAGACGTACCCATGGTCTCCCCGGAAACCACGGCCGAGGTACATGGCAAAACGGACGTAACACCGCACCAACTGTTGTCAAAGTCCCCCTCGGTACCGTCGTGCGCGAGCTCCCACGCGACGATCCCCGGTGTGCCCGCGATGCGTGGGAGGCCGAAGAGGACGCGCTCGCAGGGTTGGACTTTGAAGCGCGCCGCAAAAAGCTGCTCGAGGGTCGTTGGGTGCACTATCCACGCTACGAGGACGATAATCTCCAGCGGGACGTGTTCAAGCAGGCCGAGGCGGCCCTCTGGCGCGAGGAGCGCGAGCGTCGCTGGGCGCAGACGCAACGCGCCAGCCATCCGATCTATCTCGACCTCAGTGAGGCCGAACGCGCCGTTGAGGACGTCGATGCGCCGCTTGCGCTCGGAAAGACAGAGTATCTAGGCCATCTCATCGCACGTGGCGGGAGTGGCGGTCTGGGCAACCCGCATTTCTTGTCCCCCACCAACCGCTCGCCCAAGTTTGCCACCAAAGGGCACGACGGCGAGCGCGTCACGCTCGAACTCGAGCTCAAGATCATCGCAGACGTTGGGCTCGTCGGGATGCCCAACGCGGGCAAGAGCACGTTGTTACGCGCGCTGACAGGTGGTCGGGCCAAGACGGAGGTGGCGGGGTATGCGTTTACGACGCTCAACCCTGTCGTGGGTGTCATTCGGGTCGCCGACGATGGCACATTTGAGGGTGAGCTGCGCGACGTGCACGTGTTTGAGGAAACCGCGGTCGAGGAAGCTTGTCGGGTCGAACAATTGTTTATGGATGCCGAACTGGAAGAGACCGGAGAGGACTCTGTCGCCAACCTCTCGGCGCTCGATCAGTTTGCCATCCTTGAGGCCTTTCGGTTCACGATCGCGGACAACCCGGGCCTCATCGCCCGTGCGTCCGAGGACGTTGGTCTGGGACATTCGTTCCTGCGGTCAATCGAGCGCTCGCACGCCCTCGCGTGCGTCGTCGACTTTGGGGGACCTGCACCGTGGGACGACCTGCGCGTGTTGCGAGACGAACTAGAGCAGTACGAGCCCGGGATGAGCGCGCGCGTGCGGCTCGTCGTTGCGAACAAGGCAGATCTACTCGCGGGCGATGGGGACCCGGACGCGATTGCGCTGGCGCGAGAGAAGCTGCAGCGGCTCGAGGCGTGCGTACGGGATATGGGCATGGGGCACGAACGGGTGGATGTTGTTCCGGTGTCGGCCAAGTTTGGACAGAACCTGAAGCGGGTCGTGGGGCTCATGCGGGGGTACGTCGAGGAGGCGAGGGGTAGCGACAGACTTTAGACATTGGTGCATCGCCATGAATTATGTACGTATCGTGCGGTGCTCATTAATCTAATACACGATTAGGCGTTACATGTGTTCGAGAATCCCGGTTGGAGCTCGGCTGAGATATCATTACGCTGGGCTCTTGGACTTGTCCCCGCCTGCTCATCGCCGCTGTCTAGCCCCCATGCAGCGTCGAGATGAACACGATCTCGTCGCCGTGCTTGAGCACGTACGTGCCCTCGCCCTCTAGCTCCCAATCCGTATCATTGATGAGTACCAAGATACCAGGTCGTCTGTCGAGCGTGTCAGCGTCCGCACCGCCCTTTGCCAGGACGGAAAGAAACACGCACACGCTGCCGCCATCGATAAAGAGTTCCGGGCGTTCGGTGAGGACGTGCGTGCGGAGGTGATGTATGAGGTATGTCATGTCCGGTGGAGATGCCTGTCCCTTCAGCCCCGATCCCGAGACTGATTCTGCTGTGGGGACGACGGCGGGGAGAGCGAGCGCGTGTGTGCGTTTATTTCCAAAGAGGAGTTCGAGGCCACCGCTAAACTCGACTTTGAGATCGATCGTCGACATGGAATCGAACGTGGAATCGATTTTGGATGGTTGGTAGTAATCGTAGCACAGATCTGACACGGTTGTGTAGGCGGAGGGGTGAGAGATAGACGTCGGGCATATGGTGTAGCTGGTTATCACATCCGCTT
Source organism: Sutorius australiensis (assembly GCA_038089915.1). Classification (NCBI taxonomy): domain Eukaryota; kingdom Fungi; phylum Basidiomycota; class Agaricomycetes; order Boletales; family Boletaceae; genus Sutorius; species Sutorius australiensis. Next base: position 9,817 of record JBBPLR010000022.1, read on the forward strand.
AGCATGGTGCTACATGCGGGGGGTCTCCGGTTCGAGTCCGGATTTGTCCACATTTTTTGATGCGCGTTACGGACCGCTCGTGTGATGCTGCCGGCCTTTCCGAATTTAACACCCAGGAATCGTGCCATGTGCGCCTCGACGCACCGTTTATTGTACAATCTCCAGCGTCGAACGTGCCCAGTAAAACACGTTGCAAAGTTACGTATCACACGAGCCCATTCAACAGCCGAAAATCCCGAATGAAATCTCCAGAGTCACATGAACGTGCACGTTCGTGGGGAAAAAGTATGGACAAATCCGGACTCGAACCGGAGACCCCCCGCATGTAGCACCATGCTAAGCGGATGTGATAACCAGCTACACCATATGCCCATCACCGAAGCGCCCGCCCCAACTTTTTAAGTAGCCAACGCGAGCAACTTGGATTCTACGTCCTTCCATGCCTGCAGTGCACCATCCAACTCGTCCATCCATTCCCATCGTCGTAAAATCTCCTGCTTGGTAGTCTCCATGCCCTCCCTCTCGTACGCACTGACACCTCTCTCATCCAGATCGTCCGCCCTCCGTGTCCCGTCATAGAACCCCGGTGCCATGAATGCGTACATCCACGCGGTCGATGACGACAGACTTGCTACAGATTGGGCAGATGGAAGACGGACCGCTTCGTAGATACAGAGGGCCTCTTGAACGCGATGGAGCGTGGCAAGAGGATGTGCGATGAGCCGACCAAGTACGAATGCATCCTAGATGCGTTTGAGCGACGAGAAATGAATAGAACAGCGATAGGACGCACTTCGATCGCTTGGCTGGTACTGGTATCAAAATGTGGCAGCATGGCGTGGCACTGCAGGCCGCCTCCGTCAGCGAAAACGTGTTTATAACCTCCGATCTGAGACAGACGTACCGCATCGCCGATAAGTGCGACCCGCTTTTGTACGCAAAATGGAAGTGGTTTCACGACGTGCAGCGCCCACTTGGATGGTTTCTCGCTGAGCTGCATCGTGTACTGCTTAGACGACCGTGGTCTCATTCATGTAGGACGACTCACCTTTACCACTGCCCTCGCATCAGGTTCAAAGTCGTCAAAATATTTGACTAGCTCTTCGCGGCTCACGTCGGATACCCAGTGTCCTTCATAATGTGTGCCTGTCAAACTTGGATCGCTAATGATAGCCGCAGCGTTGATGATGGTGCCATTGGCAATGGGATAGGTGACAAAATACTGCAGACAGTGAGTAAACAAATCTGAATCAACGGAAATAAGAATATATCTACCCTGCCTGTTCCCGCGTACTGCATCCAGCAGAGTGAGATGAAGGATTAGGCATCGTATCATTGACTGCTCACCCCTGACATTCCATTCAACGAGGGATTTTCTGGGTCTTCCTTCCTCAACGTCTCAGCAGGTACTAGGAAACGGAACATTGATTTTCCCGTAAAAGTCGCATCAATGTATTGCTCAAGATCTGTCTCGTGATCGCCGTTTCCTTTAGATGCCATTTCAAACATCTTCTTGCGGACAAAAGAGCGAATTCCATCAGCGCCGATCAGTACGTCGGTGGTCGCGGTAGTTCCATCCGCAAACTCGAGTCTGATAGGCGATGTTGAGTCCTCCTCTTGTCGTTCTGGCTCCACGTAGTCGACGAGACGTTTCTTGTGGTGCACCGTGCACGAGGCTGGAAGATGTCTTTCGAGAACGGCTATCAAGTGCTGACGGTGCATGGGAGTGGGGCCATCTTTCCCACTTCTTTCAGGACGAATCCCAATAATCACTCAAAATAAAAACGTACGGCGATGCACGCTCTGAAACCACGGATATCCGCCATCATGCATGTCTGATCGCCTTACAGAAGGTCCTGACGTGGCAGGTCAAATGGCAGGACCTACATGATGAAGAGTGGTGACTCACCGCGGTTACCGTCAGGAAGGTGGGTGAAGATTTGTTTAAACTCGTCAAACAAGCCGAGCTCGGTCATGACTTCGTGCGTTTGCCTCCATACAGTGATACCTACACCAGCAGTGCCAATAGAGTCGTGCGCTTCGTATAAATCGATGGGTATAAGAGGGTCATATTTTCCAATAGTGATCGCAAGAACGAGGCCGGCGATACCGGCGCCGCTGTGGGGTGTTTGAATGACGAGGTCGAACGTGAACGTAACGACGTACCAGATGGCAACGCGGAATTTGGGTCCTAGCTCGGAGCGATGCAGTGAAGCTGACATTGTCTCGCAGGGGAGCCAGATAAATCAGGAGACGGTGTCTCAGATTTGGGCGACGGACCCGCTTTTATGTCGTCCATGAATCTGATAGAGCGGCTCTTGCTGTTCGACATCAGGTAACCCCCGATTACGCAGCCGGGGTGACTCGAGCGCAAGGATGCGATTGCGACGCAGCCGGCATAGCATTACCAGCACTGACTCGTGGTATGTCGGGAACGTGAAGTTCCGAGGTCTACATACTATAGCTCGAAAATGAGACTCGTCGTCGTTGATATAAGGAGGTAGTCCTTGTTACCGCCGGACCTACCATGGCCGGTGCCACAACCCTACAGGCTTGGTTGGACCGCCTCTGACTTTAGGCCAACCGCTGGTTATAACGAATGTGAATAATCACCGTACTGGTATTTACATACATGATGGTGAAGCAGGGGTTTATATGCACATGGCTCATGCGGCACTAGTAAGACCGAATGACCAGCACCCCAACGTTGGTGCGAGTGTTCGATCTAGTTGGCTACCTGACCTGCTAATGCTTGCAACTTTGGTTCCGCCGCGTCTTTCCATGCTTGCACAGCACTGCTTGCTTGTTGCACAAGATCCCAACGCCTGTCAAGTTCCTGTCGCAGTGTTGCCATACCCTCCCTCTCATACGCGCTGACCCCTTGCTCGTCCAGCTCGTCCTCCTTTCTCGTTCCATCGTAGTATCCGGGGGCCATAAAGGTATACAACCATCCAGTGGATAGTGAGAGGGTGACTAGGGAACGAACGAATGGAAGGCGAATCTCTTCGTAAACGTGGAAGGACTCTTGGATGCGGTCGATCGTGGTAAGAGGGTGTGCAATGAGCCGGCCAAGCAGGTATCCGTCCTGGACGTGTTTAAGTGATGGTGATCGGAAAAGTACTTGAGAATGAGACGCACTTCAATCGCTTGGCCCGCACCGGCAGCGAAATGAGGTGTCATGGCATGACACTATAGAACAAGCTTTTTTATCAGTTGGACGTGCCCCAAACCTGGCATGAAGACGCACTGCATCCCCGATAAGGGCGACCCTCTTTCGTACAGAAAATGGAAGTGGTTTCACGATGTGCAGTGCCCACTTCAACGCACTCTCGCAATGCTGTATAATGCTGGGTAATCTAGCAAGCTTTTCTCTGCGTTGAGAAAAGTCACCTTTACTATTGACCGCGCTGCAGGCTCAAAGTCATCGAAATATCCGACAAGCTCTTCACGATTCGCGTCAGATACCCAGCGTCCATCGTACGGTGTGTCCATCAGGCTCGGATCGCCCACCATGGCCACAACGTTGATGAGAGTGCCTCCGGCAATCGGGTAGGTAATGAGGTACTACCAACGATGAGTAAGTGAAACCAAACGTCAAGATAAAACTGAGCGTGTCTACCCTGCCTTTCCCGTGATACTGCATCCCGACGGCATGAGATAAATAATTGGGTATATGTGATTGCGGACTCACCGATATCATTTCTCGTAAAGATGGATTTTCCGGGTCCCCCTCCCTCAGCGTCTCTGCAGAGACGAGGCAACGATATGTTGTGATCCCTGTGAAGGCCGCATCTATATACTGTTCGAGATCTACCTTGTCATCGTCATTGTTTTCAGAGGCCGTTTTGAACATCTTCTTGCGAACAACCGAACGAACCCCATCCGCGCCAACGAGCACATCAGTGGTCGTAGTGGTCCCATCCGTAAATTTGAGGGTAATATGTGCTGAACTCGCCTCTTGTTCTGGTTCGGTGTAATCGACGAGCCGCTTCTTAGGGTGTACGGTGCATGAGGCTGGGAGGTTCTTTCGCAGGATAGCTACCATTTGTTGACGGTGCATAGAAGAGGGACCGTCTTTCCTACCTGTATGAGAACAAGTCTCGTGGCATTTAAAATACTCACAACGACGGACACTGCGATACCAGACATATCCACCCTCTCGGATGTCTGATCGCCTCAGACAAGCACCTGGAGCGCCGATTTATTAGGACGGGACTGACATAGTTGAACGTTGAGGATCAAACCTCTCACCGGGACTGTCGTTGGGGTCATGCATGAAGATCTGCTTGAATGCATCGAACAACCCAAGGTCGATCAAAACTTCGTTTGCCTGCCTCCACACAGTGATTCCTACACCTGTGGTGTCGATAGAGTCATGTGCTTCGTATAGATCGATGGGTACTGTGGGGTCATATTTTCCGATCGTAATAGCGAGGATAAGACCAGCGATACCCGCCCCGCTGGACGGGGACTGTCGACCAGATGCTCGAACATGAACGCAGTTACGTACCAGATAGCGACACGAAACTTGGGTCTTGAGTCGGAGGAAACGGTCATTGTACTGCTGGGCAGTAGGGGGGAATCAGGGGGCGATATCTAGCCCGCAGCGAAGTTAGGATGCCTTTATGATTTCCCTGCAGACACCGATGACCCCCGGCCTACAATCTCCGTGGGCTTCCGGAATCTTACGACACAGGTTGAGATGAGTCCGAACCAGACGGATCCGAGGACAAGAAACAGACCCGAGAACCGCGACATGAAAATCAATATCTTTCAGAACTCACCCTCACGTTGCCGTTCTTCCATATCGCCTGCATGTTTGTTTCACTTGTGGGCTCACTTTCACCCCCAAAGACCAGCACCGATGTCTTTTACTCCGTATACCATTCGCATAATCGCCGTGTCCAGACGGACCAATAATGAAACTAGAGTGTATGGGTCAAGACCAAGACCGAGGTGAAGGAGTGCTGCGCCAGTAACCCAGGCGGGTGGTGATCGTTGTTTCCATGTTGACTTTGATCCGAAACTGGCACGAGGCAACCTAATGCAATTACATTCAGAAGTCGGTTTCATTCAGGTAGGCCGTCGTGACGACGTGAGTGATCGGAGTGGTCTCCTAGGTAATACAACTGATGATACTTTATCCGCATCCAATCGAGAGAGATAAAGATTGCAATAAATGCTTACTATGTCCCATAAATTTGCAGCAAATGTGCGCGATGCCACTTCGTGGATAAGGAGGCCTTGAGGGTGTGATGGATGGAGTTAGCCGGATGGGCGCAAACGTATCCTAGATGTGCTTGAGGAACATGATTTGAACGATTGGAGACACGCCTCGATCGTACCAAAAGCGAGATAACGTGTCATGGCAAAGAACTTGGGGATAACCGTCTATCAACTAAACGTGCCTGCAAACCTGACTGAGGAAGACGCACCGCATCTCCATAAGGATGACCCTCTGGTAGTGGTTTCACGACGCGTAGCATTGGTCTTGTCGGCTCCCCGAGTCCTCTGCCTAACCATGTCCTTTACAACACGTACCTGGAGACAGGAGACACTTTAGGGCTTGCTGTTAGCCGTGGGAGCAAACTTGTTCATAATCCGGCGAAGGGTGGTTATACCTCAGGGTTTCAAGCCTAGATTGTCGTTCAAGCAGGAAAAACATAGACCAACGATGAGAGCTCGTCTCCCATGCGACCAAAGACAGCGGGTATATCGGTTTTAGAGGGCTCGAGTGGGGAGGTCGGACAGCGAAGATCAAACGGGTGAGGAAACGGCAAAATCCCCGCACGGTATGCTTCAGAAGCTTGAACAGCTAGTCTCACATCATCTTCGACTCTACCAACGTATCTTCATCGCCAGACATCATTGTTCTACCGCCAGACGTCGTCCGCCGTACAGCTGATTCACAATTGCGCACCGGCGAAGGACTTCCAACTCCTTTATGCCCTCGTTGTATGCGAGCGAAAGCCTTACGGGGTTTTCTTCCACCTGTGGACACGCTCACAAGCTGAGTGATCCCAAAAAGAGCCACACTCACTTGCATCCTGCGAAACGTGTCCTTCGTCCTCCGTAAAAAGTACTCGCGGAAGTTGTAAGAAGTAAATGACCGTGTCGCACGAAGAGTAGAGCCGTAGAGGCGGAGGATTGCTCGGGGCGACGGTGTGGTAGTCATTGGGATCTGGAGAGCCGAAAATTTTAGATACGATCGTTACCCGAAAAGGACATCGATAAATGGATCGAGTCGGTCGAGCACGACGACGACGATGAAGTACTTTTCCACCCGCGGACACCCAGGCGACCAATCTTTCGAGGACGTGGGTCGCAACGTTCTTGCTACTCTCCGTGTTGACGCCAGATTCTTGGCAGGTCGTCCTTGCTGGTCTCGCTCCAGACGGTGGGCTCTACATTCCAAAAGATATCCCAAGTCTTCCAGAGAACTGGCGATCCGAATGGGCCGATTTTTCCTACCAACAGCTCGCCATCCATGTTCTCTCACTCTTCATCTCCCCCGATGAGCTTCCGCCTGCAGATCTTCTTTCGCTCGTCAACAAGACGTACGCTGTCGGTCCATCCGCGTTTCGCGATCCATCCATCACACCCCTTGTTCAACTTGATTCTAAAACACATGTACTTGAACTATTCCACGGACCCACCTATGCATTCAAGGATCTCGCACTCCAGCTCGTTGGAAACCTCTTCGAGTTCTTTCTCGATAGACGCAATTCCCGTAAGGCTCCCGGAGAACCATTAGAAAGCCTCACTGTTGTCGGTGCCACCAGTGGTGACACCGGTAGTGCTGCCATCTATGGGCTGCGAAATAAAGCTAATATATCCGTTTTCATCCTCTTCCCCAAGGGCCGTGTTTCACCAATCCAGGAAGCTCAGATGACCACCGTCCTCGATGAGAACGTTCATAACCTATCTGTCAGCGGCACGTTTGACAATTGCCAGGTAAGCGCAGTTTTTATCGTAGATATAAATGTAACCCATCTTGCAGGATGTCCTCAAATCCCTCCTAGCTGACAAGCAATTTAACGAAAAGCATCATCTTGGGGCGGTGAATTCCATCAACTGGGCCCGTATTCTCGTCCAGATTGTCTACTACTTTTCTGCCTACTTTCAGCTTCTCAAGAACCCCAACGTCGATCTCGCACATTCCGAGATCCAATTTGTTGTACCCACGGGTAACTTTGGTGATATCCTCGCGGGATACTACGCCAAACGTATGGGTCTGCCTATGGGTCAACTTGGCGTCGCCACAAATTCAAATGACATTCTCGCCCGGTTCTGGAAGAGCGGATCATACCAGAAAGTTGACCCCGCTGCTGCCCCCGTAGCAGGCGGCGTCTACGCGACCACTAGTCCCGCTATGGACATCGCCGTGTCAAGTAATTTTGAGCGATTGCTCTGGTATCTAGCCTACGAAAACGCAGTACAGAGCGACGAGACGTCGAAGCGTGCAGCTGCGTGTGACCAGGTACGCGTCTGGATGGCCGCAGTTAAAACCACGGGATCCGTCGATCTGTCAGCGGTGCTTGAAGGTGCACGGAGAGACTTTGTCGCAGACAAGGCTAACGATGAGCAGGTGGGACTCAATTTCGACGTGGATGTGTAGCCAGCTAACTCGTTGGCTCTAGACGATCGCCACCATTCGAAAATACTACAAGACCAAGTCATACCTCGTCGACCCACATACCGCTGTGGGGCTACATGCCGCCGAAGTGTTTGCAAAATTCAAGTACGTCACGCGACTTGTTCTTTGGCTATCCCATGCTGAACCCAACGTCTGTCTGTCATAGCTCCGCTACGACCGTTCAAGTTATCCTTTCCACCGCCCACCCTGCCAAGTTTGCCGAGGCTGTCCAAAGGGCACACTCTACGTTTGATCCCGAGACAGTGTTTGGTGACCTCTTGTCGCGCGAGCGCCGTGTAGAGGTCATACTGGGCGCAGAAGAAGAGCTGACAGGGCTTGTCAAGGATGCAATAGACAGGGTTGCAAGCAGAGAGTGCCTGTGAACGGAATGGCACCAGAGGACGTCATGTCGCGTATCTGCCCTCCGCAGCTAGTTGTGTCGTAAAATTAGCAAGTCATCATCAGCTGGTCCAGACACGTCCGTGACACCTCGACTGGCACGGTTGGCATTAACCCCGATCACTACTAATTGACATCAACTCTTCATAAATGCCACTATCATGACGGTGAACAAGAACACACCGCATCCTCGCGCAGCGATCCACACATCAGGATATCCATCATTTCTCACAACTTTAAGAAATGCCTTTAAGCTTCACGCCTGCGACGTAAACCGACCCTGCCTTCTGACTGTGGTCCGATAGCTCCGTTAATACCTCCCCAAGCGCCACCGGCCTAGAAACACAGCGCTCAGGGTGTCGACAGGCGTAGAGAAGAACAAGAAGGTTAGTGACGACATTGTCATGCTACCCGAGGATCAGCTTGATTTCGACAATGTAGGAGTCAATATCGTTTCATGTTCCCTCCCACACACCGATTAACCAACCTCTCGATTTGAGGTATTCGTGAGCCTACAGGGTTGCAAAGTAGGGATTGCCTTCCAGGTTGTTCAATTGTCCTTTACATCTAGTCTGCGTTGACCCTCGCCGAAGCTGAGCTCAAAGGTGTTCAAGCAGGTTTTCGAACGAACAGTCGATACGAGAGGATCTATACAAGGCCAAGGCAACCGCCGAAGTAAACCTTTGCAAAACGGGTGCATGGGATACATCAGATTCTGAGCAGAATCGACTCGTTGAGAAGATGTTACTCGACGGCAAGCGGGCTGGTCTGGCGCTTGGGAAGAAGGAACACAAGGGTAAGCTCACGATACTCAAGGACGAACTAGCAGAGGCATGCTTGAAGTTCAAAGTCAGTGGATCCATTTTTTACCATATTGACAGTATTCATACACACTGTAGAGAAACATAAACGAGAATGTGCGTTATCCATTTTTGTTCAGTTGCGTTGATAGAAATGGTTGCTATGCAGGGTCATGTCAGTTTCACGCGCGAAGAGTTCCGGAGGATGAAATACCTGGGCATGCTCAACGGGCGGAAGGTGACAAGGTGTTGTACAATGTTACGTTCAAGACACCGGATATTTGGCCACTCGTGAGTCCTGCATACCCGTCGAAAGCACAGATTTGATGTGACAACATCGTATGAGGCTCGTTTGCGTGAACAACCCCTCAACACGCAAGGTCACACACTTGGCTAACAATGCATGGTTAGCGATCAATACTCAACCTTTGAATGCCATTCTCTGTCTATGTAGAGAAATCGCCGAGGTTTTGCAGTATGAATTGTGGATGGATTATGCTACTGAGGTGAAGATGTCAAAGAGTGCTGCTAACGTCAAGAAGGTATGTGACCCAAATTTGTGTGCAGTTCCTGGATGTGCTCAGGGGATATCTTGATCCCATCGGAAAGGACCTTGAGGTTATCGTCGCGCTCAAAAGTGAAGAATCCACAAAGCATGACCTTCCAATCGAGGACCATCTTGACGTCTGGGACTGCAGGTAATTTATTGACCCCATTGCCTATATTTCAGTGTTTTATGGTCCTGCTGTTAGATACTATGGTCGCCTTTATGTCGAGTGCAATCTGAGCCTGGATGGTTCTCTTGTCAAAGAATACTTCCCCGTTTCATTTGTCATACCTGCGATTCCTGACATATACCAAAGTCTTCTCGGAGTCAAATTCGTGGAGATGGACGGTGAAGAATGTGTGGCACCCCGGTAAGTAATTTCCATGGCCTTGTATTAAATACACAATTGAAGTTGATGCAGATGTCCAACAATTCACGGTCTGGGAAAAGGACGCACAGGATGAGACAGGCTTCGTTGGGTACTGCTACTTCAACCTTTTCCCACATGGTATGTTAGATTCATGCCATTTTGAAGTGGGACATGTTTCAGGTGCCGGGAGCCCGATAACCCAAATGCATTCATCAATGATAGTGAGCAGGCAGGACAATCTTTATGACAAAGTTGAAAGGATTTGCTATGATACATGTACGATAGTAGTTTGTTTCCGGGAATGGTTGAAACCCTCTTTCTGTTATTTTGAATTGGCTGATAAACAGTGGTTGACACCTCCTCTAGACGCAGGCAGACTCATCCGACAAACCAGCCCTTTTGGTCATCGAATTAGGAAGCACTCGGGTGCTTCGGAACCCAGGTGTTTCAATATGAAGTTCCAGGCTGGCTTCACTGGCAGGTGGTGGAATCATTTCGGATACTCGAATCCCACCTACTAGCTAACAAGCGATTCAACGAAAAACACTATCTTGCCGGGGCGGTGAATTTCATCGACTGCGTATCCCTGTCCAAATTATCTACTGGATCTGCTTACTCTCAAGAGTCCCAACGTCGATCTCGAATGCTCCGAGATCTATTTTGTTTTGCCCGCGGGTAATTTTGGTGGCATCCTTACAGGACATAGTCTACACCAAACGCATGGGTCTGCCTATAGGCTCACTTGGCGACACCGCAAACCCAAACGACTGTGGACAATCACCACCCATCCAAAAACACTGCAAGACCAAGTCATACCTCGCCTTCTGGGGCGAAGTGTTTGCGGAATTCAAACCACGTCTGCTGCACTGACGTCAGCTAACATGGTGCTTGTAAGCCAAGCTTCGTAAGTAATTTTCCATGAGAAACCTTCACAATTTATAGTTGATAATATCACTCTTTTTATACAGGCGACCATGCTCACATGCAGGGTACCTGATGCGTGACGTTTGCACTCGAATGAAACCTTCCTCGGAGTCGGGGAAAAGTCAGATGATATGACATGCTGCCGGGCCATTTGCGTTCAACAAAACCTTGCATGCCGCTTCGTGGGAGGTAGGGGAAGTGAGTCAGTATCATTAGTGACGTGTTCTGATCCGGTTGTGCCGCAGTCGCACGCTACATCTACGGGTCCATGGACAACATAAATGCAGCTCTATCGCAGCATTAGCAACCATCGATGATCTCCTGACTTTTCTTGTGCGCTACCCAACGATGTTGGCTCTTCGTTCATTGTCCGAGTCGGGATCTAAGTTTCGTGTCGCTATCTGGTACGTGGCTGTCTTCTTCGGAGCCCATGCCTCACAGTCCCTACCCAGTGGGGCTGGTATCGCTGGTCTTGTCCTGGCTATTACGATAGGGAAATATGACCCTTCCATACCCATCGATTTATACGAAGCACACGACTCTATCGAAACTGCAGGTGTAGGAATCACTGTGTGGAGACGGACGCACGAAATTTTGATCGAACTTGGGCTGTTCGATGACTTCAAACGCATCTTTACACATGATCCCAACAGCAGCCATGGTGGGTCACTTAGTTGTATCGGTTCCAATCTCGAACACCGTATCAGGCACTTGCTCGAGGCGATCGGACATACGCGAAGGTGGATATGTCTGGTATGATCGGAGAACGCAAAGCCGTAAGTGGTCATGCATTCCACCACTCGGAAGACTATTCTCATGCAAGTGGGAAAAGATGGCCCTTCCTCTATGCATCGTCAGCACATGGTAGCTATCCTTGAAAGGCATCTCCCGGCCTCGTGCACAGTATACCCTAAGAAGCAGCTCATTGACTATACTGAATCGGAGCAACAAGACACGAATTCAACTTCACTTATTATGCTCAAGTTCGCAGATGGAACCACCACGACCACCGATGTGCTCATTGGGGCTGATGGAATTCGTTCAGTTGTTCGCAAGAAGATATTTGAAGCAGCGTCTGAAGACAATGCCGATGACGAAACAGATCTTAAGCAATATGTCGATGCCACATTCACAGGGATGATGATATACCGTTGGCTAATCCCTGTGGAAGAGTTAGAGAGGGAATTCCCGAAGAGTATCTCTTTACAGGAGATGACATCTGTAAGCAGACAGCTATATTTACACAGATAACTCACCTCATTATGCCGGATACAGTATCACGGAAGGGGCAGGGTAAACATGTTTTATACAGTCTTCCTTAAATTTCGCTCATTTTCCCGTTCGTAGTTGTGCATGTCCTATCCGATCGCTAACGGGACCATCATCAACGCTGCAGCGATGGCAATTGACCCGAGTTTGGCGGACACACGCTACGAAGGACATTGGGTATCCGAAGCAAGCCCCGAACAGTTAGTTGAACTGTTTGACGACTTTGAACCTGACGCCAGGGCATTGGTGAAGGTGACCTCTCTCAACAATAGTCGGACCTCTCATGACTAGTCTAAACGGTGCACATTACAGCTCTGCCAGAAGCCGTCCAAGTGGGCGCTGCATGTCGTGAAGCCACTTCCGTTTTGCGTACGAAAGAGGGTCGCACTTGTCGGCGATGCGGTATGTCCTTCTCTGACTGGGTGTTGTAGGTAAGGACGTCCCATTGATACAACTCACCAGTGTCATGCCATGACGCCTCACTTTGGTGCCGGCGCAGGACAAGCGATTGAAGTATGTCCATGTTTACTTTCCTCCCCTATTCATTGCCGCTCAAACTCGTCTAGGATGCATTCATACTCGGCCGACTCATTGCACATCCTTTCACTGTGCATGGTTGCATTCCAGAGGCTCTGCGTATTTACGAGGAGATTCGCCTCCCAATCGCTCGCTCTGTCGCCAGCCTTTCGTTGTCGACTGGATTGATGTACCTGTTCACAGCACCTGGGTACTACGATGGGACGAGGAAGCAGGACGATCTGGATGAGAAGGGCATCAGTACACATGAGAGGGAAGGCATGGAGACCCTCAAGCAGGAGACTCTCAGGAGATGGGATTGGATAGATACGTTAAATGGAGCACTGCAGGCATGGGAAGATGCAGAATCGAAGCTCCATGCTATGGTCGGCCAGATGGCCAACTAGGAGTCAGATGCATTATGCGACTTGTGCTTCATCAGCGGGGCTGTCGTACCACTGTTTACCCATGTCGTTTTTTCATTCCTCCATACTGTAGAACATGAATGATCGCTGTATTGTGATATGTAACAGAGCAAGAGTCCATGCGAAATCTAGAGATAGACATAATGCAGCTGTTGGATAAGATCAAGAAATCCATGATGCACGTCATGTTTCACAATCTACGGGTATGTTCATGGTAAACCCACCGTGGCACCTACCAATAGATCAAAACGTCATCTAGTGATGATTCGGAATGCTTTGAGCATGCCAAATTTCTTGAATACTGATTCAGTTGCAAGGTGCAAACTTGGGGTTGCTGGTACCCAGTTGTCGAACAACCTATGGAACATCATATACAATCCGCACCACTTATACCTCTGCCGATTCACTTCCTACCTGATCCACAACATGTTACAGGTCCATTGTAAGGCTATACTCCAGCTTGCAACCATGGTGAGTACCAGTGAAGCCAACACATGAAACAAAGAGAGACTTACAGCCGTTCTTTGATGGAATCAGTTCGGACGAAAAAAACATAAGACTTACTGAACTCGCGAGTCTCTGAATTGGCTGGAACTCGGGTACATTAGCTCACTAGCAAGCAGTGCATCCAATGAGGTACTAGAACATCCTAAACCAGCTGCACAAGTATGGCAGCAAATTAAAAGAAACACTCGGAGTTTCACCAGTTGAGCCGCTGTCCGCTGGGTAACAAACTACATCTGCGAGACTGATCTGCACTTGACAAGGACGAGCAGACCGACATATCAACAAAAATGTGCCTTGTTTGGAAAATAAAGTTTGTTTATTCATCGGGTCAACTCATGCTTCAGGTCTAATCCTGCCAGTGGAACTGGCACGTTGGCAACTTTCCATAGGCTGTGGAACAGAATATTCTATTCGACAGATTAAAAGCCTACGGGACTGTCCTCTTCCATGAGCCATCCTTTCTCCTGGTCCTCCACGTGTATATCGGTCAGGCAGCTGGTTGACCTGGGAACCAACACCGCAGTCACAACCCTTCACGTTGCATCTCATCTGATTCTTCTCGTGGACAACTAAATCAATGTGTCACAGGTTCTCACCCCATTCTCTGGCGCTCGGGGATCATACTACTTGCCAGTTCCGACATTCCCCAGGAACATGCACAGCTTCCCAACTCCATAAAGCCTGGCTGCAACACACATTTGCAAGTCGTGGATCGAGAACCATGATTGGGGCATGAAAAGCGACAAAGGGATTGACTGATATACCTATAACGCAGGCGAGCACGTGTAACTTTAGTGAGAACATCCACAAGCGCTGGTTGACAAGAAAACGCCGCTGGCATGTCCGCCATTGCTATGCTATCATGAATCAAACACCTGTGCAATCACGAGTGCGCTATCATGGCCATGACGGAATCCAAATGACCTTCCGACTCTCGAGGGCATTAATCAAGACTCCGAGCGAGAGTGGTGAGGAAAGATTCGCCTCTCATTCGTACCGCCATACGAATCACGAAAGAGGCCATGATGATAGCTCACGAGATGTCTATTAGACATTACTGCACGCCACCATCGCCACCAGATTTCACGAATCATTTTGGTTTCGATGGTCACGGCGAGCCCTGGCCGGTATTGACGTCCGTCTGATTACGAACGACATAAAAGCGGCTCTTTTATGCAGGTCAGTAATCATCTCTTTGTCTTCTTCCCTACCCTACAACTATAATGTCAGCTTCTCGTTCGCCGGTCGAGTCGGGGCCCAAGTTCCGTGTTGCTATCTGGTGCGTAGCTGCTCTCATCTTTAGATGCCTGATTTATTGTTCTCATGTAGCGGTGCTGGTATCGCAGGCCTTGTCCTCGCCATTACAATCGGGAAATATGACCCTTCGGTACCCATTCACTTATACGAAGCACACGACTCTATCGAAACCGCGGGTGTAGGAATCAGTCTGCGGAGGCAAACTCACGAGGTTTTGATTGAGCTTGGATTGTTCGATGACTTCAAACACATCTTCACGTATGATCCCAACAGCAGCCGTGGTGAGTCGCTTGGTTGTATCGGTTCCGATCTTGAAATCGTATCAGGTCCCTGTGTGAGGCGATCAGACATACGTGAAGGCGGATATGTCTGGTATGATCAGAGCACGCAAAGCCGTAAGTGATTGTGACCATGCGTTCCACTGTTCGGAGAGCTGTTCTCATACAAGTGTTGAAAGGTGGTCCTTCCGTTATGCACCGTCAGCACATGGTAGCTACCCTAGAAAAGCACCTCCCGGCGTCGTGCACAGTACATTCTAGAAAGCGGCTCGTTGACTATACCGAACCAGAGCAACAGGATGCTGATTCAACGTCACCTCTTATACTCAAGTTCGCGGATGAAACCACTGCGGCCACCGATGTACTCATTGGAGCTGATGGGATTCGCTCAGTTATTCGAAAGAGGATGTTCGAAATGGCATCTGAAGACAACAGCGACGACGGAACAGGTCTTGAGCAGTATATCGATGCCGCCTTCACGGGGATGACATTATATCGTTGGCTAATCCCTGCGGAAGAGCTGAGGAAGGAAAACCCGGAGAACTTCTCTCTACAGGGGATGGCGTCTGTGAGTAGGTGATTACATATTTGGTCGATCCACATTTCATCCTACCGGAGAATAGTATCACGGAAGGGGCAAGGTAAGCATGCTTCATATCGCCTTCATCCAGTCTCACTCATTTACCTCGTTCGCAGTCGTGCATATCGTATCCGATCGCCAACGGGACCGTCATTAACGTCGCGGCAACGGTAATTGACCCGAGTTTGGCGGACACACACTACGAAGGGCACTGGGTATCCGAAGCGAGCCCTGAACTGTTAGTTGAACTGTTTGACAACTTTGAACCTGACGCCAGGGGGTTGGTAAAGGTGACCTCTCCCAACAATAGTCGGACCTCTCATGAGTAGTCTAAACGGTGCACATTATAGCTCTGCCAGAAGCCGTCCAAGTGGGCGCTGCATGTCGTGAAGCCACTTCCGTTTTGCGTACGAAAGAGGGTCGCACTTGTCGGCGATGCGGTACGTCTCAAATCGGGCATTGCGGGCACGCCCCATTGATGATATGATGCCCAGTGTCATGCCATGACGCCTCACCTTGGTGCCGGGGCGGGACAAGCGATTGAGGTGCGTCCAGGTTTAATTTACTCTTTCGATCATTGTCGCTCGAGCTCGCCTAGGATGCATTTGTACTCGGCCGAATCATCACGCATCCTCTTACTACGCTTGGTCACATTCCAAAGGCCCTGCGTATCTATGATGAGATTCGCCTACCAATCGCTCGCTCTGTCGCCAGCCTCTCATTGTCGACCGGGTTGATGTATCTGTTCACAGCACCCGGGTACTACGATGGGACGAGGAAGCAGGACGATTTGGATGAGAAGGGCATCAGTGCATATGAGCGGGAAGGCATGAAGGCGCTGAAGCAGGAATGTTTCAAAGTTTCAGATTGGATGGACACGCTGAGTGGAGCACTGCAGGCGTGGAGTGATGCAGAGTCGAAGCTACGCTTCGAGCGACCTGCACTTTAAGTTTCATCTGTAAGAACTAGAGCGTTCCCGCTCTATACATGAGTGTGAGTAAATTAAATAGGGCGAAAACGGATAAGTGATACTCACATCCTCAACACCGTAATCGTACGGGATGAAGATGTGAGTTAGCGGTTGCGCGGTAAATAAACTCGGTTGGAATACCAAAGGGCCTCAGGATGCCAGTGGGAAATACGTACGTTGGATGTCATACTTGTTCACCCCACAAAGGGCCCGTTTGTAGGCCACTTGCTGTATACAGGCTCAGCTAACAGTACGGACGGGTCAATCTATCTTTTCGTAAGCGCGTAATATCCTGATCAGACGATGAAAGAATTTTCTGACAGACTTCTCCGTGCCATCAATAAGTTTATGCACCTGGTCGTGGGCCGCATCAAGGGTCCCCTGTTGATTAGATGTCGAAGATATGATAAAAAACGGTAGCCATACCACAAATCATGATTTTTCGTAGCATTCTGACGGCCCCGACAGGGAACACGCCCACGCTTACCCTGACTCGCCTGGAACCACAAAAATCTTTCTGAATCTGGGCACAGCCAGCGTCATGAATCTGTACCCACTTCGAATCACAGATGCACCGCGCAGGGGCGGCTCTCGCAATTCTGGGTCCGAGCGAGTCGGCCCCTTACAAGCCAGGGTCCACTTACTACCATGGGGAATGCCGTGCTAATGAATGCTTACCTAGCACGATTCGACTCAACCGTTGGCCTGGCAGTGTGATATCTTGATTCACGCACCACAGCCCCGATTCGTTTAGAACCGCACCAGGGCCGTGCAAGCGTTCACGATTCTAGTAAGTGCAACGTTTATCGCACCGCCGAGGGTCCAAACACACACATTGGTTGGACAAGTCGACCTGATCGTGGCGATCGTTCGCTCCTTTTGTGAGATTCAGGTTCAGCGGTGCCTCTAGAAACATTTCCGTGATTCGAGCCATGGAAGTCTCTCTGGAAATGCTGCCTGTTATGAGTCTCGTAGTAATTCGTCCGGTGAGAAAGACTCGGAGTTTGAATGTAATATTTACTTTTTCTTCTCTTCACACCACCAGGATAGCAAAGTTGTTTGAAAGGTGAGCCACCACTTTCCTTGCAGTCATGTAGTTCCCCCTTGAGCCTTTATTTGATGAACAAAATATCACATTCAAGCTCAACAGTCTTATGAACCCTCGGTTCAGCTGCTGACTTTTCACTTCTGCAATTCTGACACCTTTTTTGTATTCCGGTCATTGAACCTTTATTGACGTCTTGCATCATAGGTATCCGCAGTTTGTTTCATTTGGGAGGGAGCCAGACAGTTCGACACTGTTCAAACTGTCATAATTAGTACTAGTCATTTCGGTCGTGGGCTTTGAAAGGTCAACCGTATTCAAGTACATTATGAATAAAAGTCCAATGTGAGAATACAAAAAACGAGGAGCTACTACAAAGCAGTTCCACGTTCAAAGCTCGCCCGGATTTCGGCGGTGTATTTGTCGTAATATCTTGCAATCTAAGACAAAAGTTGGTCAGGTCTGGTGAACAAGGAAAAGAAAATACCACACCTTTTTGTTGAACACCCGATTCCGTTCGTTGATATATGTGATATCGCCCTCCTCCTCGTTCGCTCTCTTGCGCGAGAATTTCGCCTTCTTGTCAATACTGTAGAAGGCAAGATGAGTCGACGTCAGCCAGAAGCAAAACACCACTTGCTCTCGGTTGATTTTGCCGACGACTCGGTCGATGGCATCTTCAGTAGGCTTGTTATCTGCATAGAGCAGCGTGTTGGCATCTCTATAAAAGTTGTCCACAGCCATTCTTTGCTCGGTTGTCGGGACCATCTTCAATCGCTAATTGTCAGCTGAGTCCACGGGACAGATTCGAATGACAGCAGACCTGGCTCCCCGCGACGTCCACAGAAATCAGAGCAGACGAGCCTGATGGCGTCGAGCTCCCAGATTTTGAGAGCGTTCCGGCAACCAAGCCCAAAGCTTGCTCTTTTTGACGATTGTACGCTTCCAGGTTGGGCTTGAGCAGGTCAAGATCTTTCTTGTACCGTTTCCTTGCAGCGTCGGCATCGTCTTGGATCCGAGGTCAGTCCGCATGAACAGGGAGCAGGCAAAGACGCACCATAAAATTGATAGTCTGCTCTCCGAGCTTTCCGTGCTAACTTCTTTTCCCAGTTCTCATTGTCCTCTATCGTCCACTCCCAGTTCTTTGAACGCTCGACGTCCTCTCCGTTTGCCTCAGCCTCTGCTTGTATCCGCAGTGTCTCTGCTAACTTCTTTTGACGCTCAAGCCGTGCGGCATCCCGAACGGTTATTTTGGCTTTTGCAGACTCTTCGATAAGAGATTGCCTGTTTGCTCGCGTAGACGTTCGCTAGCAAACATAAAGCGATGAAGACCGTATAAAGGCAACAAGCAGAAGAAACGCACCATTCTAGCCCGGAGTTGCTCCATCTTTGCCTTGCGCTCGTCCATCGTCATCGTGTCCGTCACGCTGTCATCTCCGTTCTCCGGAACTGGGTCTGGCGACCGTTCCAAGTCCTCTACATCTGTCGGTGGGGTGCTGAGTGATGTCGAGGCAGACATGGTTCTGATACAAGATACAACGTAGTGTACATAAGTCCTCGTTCGTGGGTCATTACATAATCAACTAGCTCTCACGATAAAACTTGTCACCGTATCTTATTGATCCTGTTTTCTTTGTCTTCCTTTCTGTAATGCATGTCCCAGTTCTTACCCTTTGGACTGCCCTCGAGATTCTCCAACAACCCGTGTGCGACGCCAGCTGGGCACTCCCCTTTTTGATTTCAGGGACACGTGTTGGGATCACGATGTCGAGCACCAGCAGATGGGATTGCGGATATGGACTGCGGAAAGCAGGTGTGGTAGATGAGAAGCGAATAATTTTGGATGAAAGTGTTTGAGATAAGGTCGAGTTTGGGAATGTCGTAGCGAGCTCAGCGGGGTCTACTCCAGAGTCGATTCCGACTGTAGCGCTCTACTTTCCGAGATAGCCCGATCAGCCTAACGCGTATCGTTGCATACCCGACAACTTTGATACTCACAGAGTGACCCTTGTTTTACTCCTTCACCATGAGTCTGCTGCGGTCCCATCTTCGTATTGCGTCTCGTCCTACCCACACCGCGTTGAGCGCGCGCATGTTCAGCTCCTCGGCCTTGAGGAGTAAACAGCGTCTCGTCATTCTCGGTTCGGGGTGGGGCGGCTACGAGATCCTGAGAGGTATCGACAAGAGACGATGGGGTATGCCCGTTTTACACCACGGAATCTATGCTTGAGCTTACACTCGGTCCGGCGGAGACGTTACCATCGTTTCACCTACCAATGCCTTCAATTTTACACCACTGTTGGCGAGTTGCGCCGTCGGAACACTCGAATTTCGTTGCGCTGTCGAACCGGTGAGCGTTCCGGTCCTCGGAGCAGAGCGGAATACTGATCATCTTGACAGGTCAGAAGATATTCCCCACAAGTGGTACGCGTCTCGTTTCACCTCTCATCTCGCTCGTAAAGTGATCTCTGCGCAATCACTCAGACTGCATACCAGGCGTGGTGTGATAACATAGGTTAGTTGAAATCCATCCCGAATTCCACCGAATTAACCCCTATCTAGATTTCAAGCAGAAAGTTCTCACATGTGTGCGTACAATCTGAGATACACAGGAAGGGGACCTTCACCAAATCGGTGTTTAGATGCCAGCAACCCCTCCTGTGTCATTTGAAAAGTCTTCTGCACCGCCAGTCAAGGGTAGTACAACCGAGGCACAGTCTCCCGGGACTGGCACGGCCTTCACGTTGCGTTATGACAAACTCATTATCGCCGTTGGTGCATATTCCCAGAGTGAGTCGACCATGTCAAATTGGTGAGTATAACTCAATATCACCACAGCTTTCAATGTTCCGGGTGTCAAAGAGTACGCATACTTCCTGAAAGATGTTCGTGACGCCCGGGCAATCAGGACACGCATCCTTGAATGTAGGTCCATATGGGACACCTCAATACAGCATTCCATAATCATTCCGCGCAGGTTTCGAGCAGGCTAACCAGCCGGTTCTCTCCGATATCCAACGGCGAAATCTGCTCAACTTCTGCATCGTGGGCGAGTAGCGATCTCATCGTTTCGACTTGGAAAGGGTTTAACATACCATGACGGCTCTAGGCGGCGGTCCCACTGGTGTCGAATTTGCAGCTGAGCTACACGACCTCCTTCGCGCTGAGGTGGAACGATATTACCCCGCGCTTGCTCGGCTGGCCAGAATTACTCTGTACGATGTAGCACCGAATATCCTTCTGAGCTTCGATAGGTCACTTGCCGCGTAAGCTGTGCAAAATCGTCACGAGCCGGTTTCGTACTAAGTTTGGTTCAATAGCTGGGCTGAACAGAAATTCCGCAGAGATGGGATCAGCATCAAGACTAGGCATCACGTCGAACGTGTCGAGAAGGTGAACGTGTCTCTCACATATACGGGTTCTTCCGCTGACGCGCTCGCTACAGGATAAGATGTTCGTGAAGGAGCAAGGAGAAGGTTCCGTAACAGCCCCTATTGATAACCCTGTATGACTCACGAGGCTCCATAGTTCCATATGGTCTCCTCGTCTGGAGCACGGGGTTAGCACCCAATCCACTGATCCAGTCGATCAGTTACATTGCGAAGCACGAGAAAACGCAGAGGTATGTGAGTCGGGTTACGTCTACGGCGTGTTCCAGACTAACCTCGCGTGTTAAAATAAGCCTTCTAACTGATGACCACTTGAACGTCATCACGAGGGACGGTCAGATCGACCCAGATGTATGGGCCATTGGGGACGCCGCGATTATCAAAACGGCAGTGCTCCCTGCGACAGCTCAAGGTCAGCATCCTTGCCCTATCAAGCACCCCTGGGTTGTGGGTTTATGCCTTGCTGATTCTCACATGACCAGTTGCCAATCAAAAGGCCAAGTACATGGTGAAAAAATTGAATAAGATCGTCAAAGATCAAGAGCATACGAAACCATTCGAGTTTCATAATCAGGGAAGCTTAGCTTATCTGGGCGATTGGTGCGTCCGTTATCGGGTCCTACCGTGCCCTTTCCTTATGCTTCTACAGGAAGGCCATTTATGATCGCTCCACCGCCGAGACCGGTATCAAAGCGAAGGAGTCAGGTAGACTAGCGTGGCTCCTATGGCGGTCCGCATATTTCACCATGACTCTCAGCATTCGGAACAAGTACGTGGCGCTAGATATCTCCGCGCTGGCTGTTCGTTGACTCACCCCTTTTCACAAACGATTGTAGGATTCTGGTGCCGACGTACTGGTGAGTTTGTCCTCGGTGTTTTCCCTGTCCGCTCCACCCCGGATCTCAATCCTTCTTCTTCCCCATTTACAGGTTCTTGAACTGTACGTGTTCGCATGTCTTGGCATCCCCGCCGCGCGATCCTGACTGATGATGTGTTCTCGTACCGATAGGGATCTTTGGTCGAGACCTGACCCGTTTTTAAACTGCCTTTGGACGACGTATCATGTATCATGCCACGCACGTGAAGGGTTCCGCGTGCTCGTTGGACCCTCGATGACTAAAGATAACCACACGTGAACCGGGGGCATAGTTCACCTGGCTCGATGCCACATCACCACTTTTGACATAGAGCTACTTTAGCATCCATTTGATTAATGACTACGACTCTTAGTGTGTGTGATATATGTCCGAGAGACCATTCGAGTTTACAAGTACTGCGTATCCGTATCATGCGGTCACGATATAGAAATGGGGTATGTTTCCGGAATCAAAGAGGAACAACGGTCGACAGAGATAAATGCTTGACAGGAGTCATGGAGACGGTGAAAACGAGAGTGACTATATTACATTTTCAGAGAATGAGAACCTTGCGACGAATCTTGTACTTCTTCCCTGGGGGAGGACTCGCTGGGGTAGGCGATGGCTTAGGAGGCGCTGTAACGCAGAACGTCAGGAATCCGCCACAAGAAAAGAACATCGAGGGTATACGCACACGGCAACGGCAACGGCGACTTGGCATCAATCCCGGCGGCCATCTCCTTTATGAACCCCATGTTGTTGCTCACCACCTCGGGCGAGATCCCATACCCTTGCAGATCAGCAATCAGGGCGCCCCACGCGGGTTCAATGTTCTTGGACGACTCGATGATGCCCCTCGTGTTGAGGCCGACATGGGAGACGTGCACGAACGAGTGAGGTGCCGGGCCGGAGATGATGCTCGGCTTGATGGGCTTGGAGGGGGGCGACGACGGTGTTTTGTTGGGCTTTTCCTTTTTCGTCGAGTTGGAACAGAACGGACGGAAGACGGCTAGGGCGGAAACGACGTACGTTAGTCGGTTTTATCACGGAGACGCGTTACCGTGAAACGGGAGGGACGTACAATGTCGTCGCGTTCGATCATCGACCTTTTTGAAAAAGACGGCCGCTTCGCCATCGTCGTCGAAACAGAATCCAAACATACGAGTCTAGAACGAGAGAGCAACGTCAGGACCCCTATCCTTGTGAGGACGAAGGGAACGTACCGTTCCGGAAAAGTAGTGGAAAAAGGGCTTGTCCTTGTTGTACTCGAACACCTCTGGGACAGAGAACATCCAGACGACTCTGTCGGTCTTGATATCGACGAGGCGGAACCAGTACTTTTCCTTCAACCGAAGACCGTGAGCACCTATACCACGGTCTGGTGGCGGAACGCCCGGAGGAGGACCATCACGATCGCGCCCGAAGACGAGAATGCCTCTGAGATTCGAATAGGTCCAGTTCAGGTGTGGATTGATGAATGGTGCATAATACACTCGGACCGCAGCTGTCGCGATCACCTTCTGCGTGCTGGGCTCGAGAACGGAGGAGAGGTAAGGGTGGCGCTGCTTATCTTCTGCAGTGAAGAACGCGGTTGCGGGGTTATGCATAAGGAGAGGGAGAGAATGATGCGAGACGAGGATACGATGGGACGAACGAGAGTGACGGATATGTGGTAGCAAAGAAAGATCGTAAGAGGCGAACACCGAGCGAGGTTATATACCGACTGATTTGCGGATGGAGTTCTGAGTCTATGTGTGGGTGGAAGGGAGCGGCATCGTGGTCACCGCATGGTATCATCTTGGACTGTGGCGCGAAACCGCCCCGAAATGGATGGGTGCCAGTATGGGTAAGGGCACGCAGCAGCATCCTATTCGTGACCGTGCCGTGACCGCCCGGCCATACCCCCTGTCAATTCACAGGAAAGCGTCAAACAGGTCCTGAGTGGCTGCAGGCCGAAGTCATCTATTCGTGTCTTCACAGCCCGCAGAATTCCGCCTGAGAAAGGTGAGATAGATCTTGGCACAAGAACTCAAAAGAGGGCGGTCGCAGTGAGGAATGTGACATAAACTCACCCCGGATTGGGGCGGTAGTTCCGTGCTTTGGGATATCAAGAGGAGACCGAGTGACGGTTGCCATGTCAGAATGATGAGTCGGAGTAAAGGGTGGACGATTCAAGTCAACGATCGAGTCCCCGAGCCCAGAACGGGGCACTCGTCCCAGCCTGTTGGTCCCAATACGTAACCCCTGCAAGCCTTCTCTGACACGTGTACCTCCGGAAGTGAACTTCATTCGCGCGATGGTGTTTGTGAGCTCAGGGTTCCCGCCGCTACGACACGAGACTCGTCCCACTTCGTTCCCTCGCCCACTCAACTCGATTCTGGCCGTGCCCAAATCCATCACGATTCCGAGAGGGGCGGCCAACAAGGGCGTAAGGCGTCGAACGGGGGATCCAGTTCAGAATGCATTCTGTTGCCACTGACAACAGAATACGTACCTCGAAAGGCGTATGCCCGAGTCAGAGTTCTCATCCTGAGGCGACCCGCACCGAGGCCAGTATTACCGCGGTAAACAAGCTCTCGGCCACTTCGCATCATGCGAATCCCCGATGTCTGGGCCAAATCGCCGTCGTGCATGGTCAATAAAACCTGTTCGCGAATTCCAGGGACGACACACGACATGTTTGAGGCTCTAACAAACTACACCTCCAGCGCACACAGGTCGGAATGCAGGCGAGAGAATCTGGCCTGGGCCAGCTTGTTCAGGTCTCCAGCATCCACTGAACATCGTTTCACTTAACCTGCTGGGTACCTGGTGAACGACCTGATCCACATGAACGATAAATTGCGTCGCTTAATCACATAAAACTATCCAACGGTGGGAGTGATCGAAAGCCCTTTACATCGGATGAACTAGAAAAGTTCTCCTCCCACTTTAGTGGCGCGGCGAACGAGGTCGGTTTGGTTACGAACCTGATTGGTTCCGGCTATTGTGTTTGTGCTTCCTCTCGATGCAAAGCGATCCCGCTCCCAATCACCGCAAGTGAGTGTATAGAAATGGCCAATGGCATGCTCGATACCTGGGTTGAAGGTACCCGCGAAGTCGCAGCCCCATAGCTGTCCGCGGTCTCTTCTCGCCGCGCCACCTCAGGTGAAGAAGACGGACAGCCCGACATGACCACCAGAACCCATGTATTATCCACAGGAGTAGAACCCACGCCACTTCCAGCGCGTTGGAGAATCCCAGTCAGCGACCGAGGAATCAAAAAAACGCTTCTACCTTGATGCAACGAAATTACATCAAAAAGGCGGCCTTTGAATGTTCGTCCATGAAGGCCAAATGAGCACCCTTTAGTACGCGAATCTTGCGATCGTTGGCACCTGATCGGCCTGGAACTTCCCCATTAGCCGGCTCGTATCGATATGCATCCAGGACGTTGCGCAAAGATAAAGAATATGGTACGTCGTGATAAACTTTGATATAATCTATACCTTCCAGGTGGGACCTGCAAATGTCCGTCGCGAAATCATCCGAGGAACCCGCAGTATCCTTTGACGAGTTTCGGGGATAATAGGGGTGATTACTTTCCCAAAGCGGCTCGGACATAGTATCCTTTGCCGCGAACGCATCGGGAGCAGCATGAAAAGACAATGACAACGGACCCAGATGCTTGGCCTGCTGGATTGATCTAAGAAAGGTCCAGAAGTGGCGTAAGGAGTCGGCGGTCCACGTTATTGCACGGTGCTGAGTCACAGGTATAGGGAGGCTCGGGCTGGGGGAGCGCAAGGTGACCTGTGTATCCTCCAAAATGACCGCGCTGGAAACGCCATCCCATGGCAGGCTGCCGCGTACAGGAACAAGCCACGCAGCCCTCCTAAACCGACAACCTAACAATTGGTTTACTGCGGCCGCGTCATACGGAGCGATGGGTGACAGCTGTGCTTTTCGGTATGGTGGAATTTTGCCGGTGTCCACAGGCTGAAAATTTGCTGCAGGGCCTGGTATGAAATGTGGCTGGAAATGATGAGCCATATTGACCCGACTGTCACGGTGTAGACGAACCTGCGGTATCAAACCCCAGATACTAGACTTTTCGAAGCGGCGTCGCTTCGCTCGTTCGTTGATGCCTAACCCGTCCTCTTGCACGCGCTTTTCGTGGCGAGACGATTCAAGCCCCAGCCTCGAACGTATTAAGCAGGTTTGGAAGTCGGTGCTTTCAAATTCTTGGAGATCCTGTAGTCGCAAATGATCACAGTCGTCGGCGCGAGATGGTTGGCCCCACTCTGGAATGCTTGTAGCTCTCGTCCCGGGTGTCAGAGATGGTGGGTTGAAACGATATTGGTAGAGTTTGTCGTGACACAATACTGTCCTCTCTCAGTGCGCAAGCCAAACACCGTCTGATGTGATACGTACCGAACACGGAGGGATCTATGGTTGATCGTGGTGTCATCCACCGATTACTCCTTGCGCAAACGGACGCGAGGTCGTGTCCCTGTTCCAGTTGTGTGACTTTCCTTGAAGCCAACGTATCCCCGGCCGCAACAAAGTCATGAACCGTTATTTTCCAGCTCATATCTGATGAAACGCCATTGTCCTTTGAACCTGGAAGCATTTTCGCGACAATCGAACCATTTGGTAGCCAAGTGAAATGAACGTCCACACCAAGGGTTTCGCCTGACGCGATTCCACCCCCATCTGGGGGGTCTTCCACATAATTATGTCAGCAAATATGAAGATTGAACTGCATTTACGATCTTGATTAGACGCCGATTGTCTTGCCTCCACCCAACATCCTGACCGCCTTTCTCACCAGACAATTCCGGGCCTCAGTCGTTGACATGGCACAAGCTGAGCACCGCAACGTCGTCATCATCGGTGGAGGAATAATAGGCTGTACCACTGCTTATTATCTCTCTAGACATCCCTCTTACTCTCCGTCAACAACTAGTATCACTGTACTGGAAGCGTCCGTACACGGAGTTGCACAGGGAGCTTCTGGAAAGGCAGGTGGATTGGTGGCCAAGTGGGCATATCCCCGTGAAATCGTCAATATCTCTTTTCCCGAGCATGTCAAGCTAGCGGATGAACACAACGGAAAGGAGAGGTGGGGTTGGCGGTTCGTTCACTGTAGCAACTGGGAGGGGCGAGGCGAGGACCTGACTTACCACGTCGGTACTGGGGTCGGAAGAGGTGGGAGGCGGAAGAGCTTGGAAAAGAAAGCCGGGCTCGACGCTCCACAGGAGACCACATTACCAACGTCCCAATCGGATCATCCAGGTGACTTGAATTGGGTAAAGGAGAGCCTCACCAAATCTTACAATGCGATGTCTGCCTTCGATGACACCGCGCAAGTACACCCATATCTCTTTACCACCAGCATGATGGACCTTGCTGCGGAAAGGGGAGCAACTCTACTCAAAGGGAGTGCAACCACGGTCGAGCGAGAAGATGGCCACGTTACCGGGGTTCGCTACAATGCTCCAAGCGATGACATCCCGAGGGTCATCCCAGCCACCCACGTCATCTTGTCTGCGGGGGCGTGGTCACCATCGATCGTGCCCTCTTTGCCCATTTCCGCAACTCGTGCTCATAGTGTCGTTGTTCGACCCAACCCTGGCGTGATCATAGCACCTTACGTTCTGTTCACTGAAATAACCCTCCCGCGTGGACAGGTGGTAACTCCTGAAATTTACGCCCGCCCCGACAATGAAATCTATGCATGTGGTCCGGGAGACGACTCACCGCTCCCTGCGAACGTGGACGATGTTGAGGTGGACCAGGCTGCATGCCAGAGCGTGTGGGAACATGTGGCAAGTAATCTCAGTGGAATTTAGGGAGGGTAAAGTGGAGAAGCGCCAGGCTTGTTTCCTCCCTGTGGTTAACCACAGCGGAAAGCCAATTATTGGAGAGGCACGGAACCTTGCCAAGGGACTGTATATTGCAACCGGGCACACGTGCTGGGTCAGTCAGTCGTAGTCTATAACCCCCCCCATTCTGACCTGATTGCAGGGTATTTGCAACGCTCCGGGAACAGCAAAAGTGATCACTGAGCTAATCATGGATGGAGAAATCAGGTCAGGGAAAGTCACAAGCCCCGTACCCTGACCCCTCTTGCCGAATGCACAGTACGAAGCTGATTGTGTACGAACGTCTTCTTGGCAGTTAATTTGGCCTTTGGCAGTCTGCCCAGAAATCTGAGCAGCGTGCTGTGGCGTGCTGAAACAGATCAGCGCGGGAGAAACGAGCACGAGCACCGAGGTCCACGGTATCGCCCAGCTGTTTCGATGACTGAAAAGGCTGACCGAGTCCATGGACGTGGACATGAGCCGAGTGAGGACGACAGCGCACTGTGAGAACTTCAGGGCACTTGCTGATTTAGCCTTTACCAGTTTTAATGTCGGCGCGCTGAGAACGTTCCGATGGTGGGTACATAACAACCAGGTAACTGACAGGGAAAACGCATGAAGTTCACGGCGGGTCCGAATCGGAAGCGGTAGCGAATGGCAACGGAGACTTTTTGAGTCCAGGTTGCGGAGGTAGATCGCCAAATGGTCTAGCGAAACACGTTGATTGTTCCTGAATCACAGATCGGAACCTTTGTTGGCTAACCCACACCCAACAGTTCCTTCCCCCGCGACGTCGTAAGTGCTCGTAAGTTTCCTGTGTATTCACTCTCTATAGAAGCCAGCGTTGCTTAAATCACTTCCCTGCATCGCATTCTTCCTACCAGGGCCACATTAAAGTCCGGCATCTGCCTCGTGGCCGTTGGCAGTGCATCGTCGTCAGTAAAAGGCGGGCCGCCCGAAATCTTAAAGGACCCTTTCCCCCTTACACTCTTTTCACATTACACCCCTCGTTCGTTCATGGTCACGGTCGTATTGCTCGTTAATTAGACGAATTAACGGAGCTAGCTTTCACGCTCCTACTGCACCTACGCACGCTCATTCTTCACGATTGGTAAGTGCGACTCTGTTTCTGGGTTTGTCACACCATTCCCCGCCCTTCCACTTCGTGACGAATCCCACTTTCGATCTCGGAAACGAAATTTCTGATTGACGACCGTGTTCCTAGCTTTAGCTGGTGCTATAATCGCAGCACTCCACATCGCTCCCTTTCAAACACCTCTCTCAACGTCGGGATGAAACAATCTTGCTTACGCCCTATACGGCGCTTGGGACTGACACAAGAGGATCATCTCGAGTGAGTGCGCCACCTAGTCATCTATTTCCTTCCGTTGACGGGAAAAAGTCTTCTCTGTCGGCGGATGAACGTCAAGAAGATGACACTTGAGCCTGGCACTCCCATTCCCTCTACTGTCGATCTGTGTGTCCTCGGGGATGCCCACCCACCGTCACACATCTTGGCCTTTTTTGATATTCCGCCCAGCGAGTGGGAATCATCCTACTCCCCGATCTTGATCCCAATTCGCGCCGACGTACACGCACGATTTTTTCGCACGAATATCATATCACAAAACTCACGGGAAGCACCATGTCCGACTCCGCAGGTCTATCCACTCCCTGGCGGTCAAATCGTCACCCTTCCTGTCGTCCCACTCCACGTCCCTCACGCCCCGTCAATACCGTTATTGTTCCTCTTCGCCCTTGGTCTCGAATCACACTTGCACCTGCTTTACTGTCGCCTCCTCCCATGGGAAGTGATCAGTGAATTTCCTGCACTTCCTGCCATGGCCCAACTAATGGGAAAACTATGCAGCGATAGACAGCTCACTGATTATATTGTGTTTAATCAGGGCCTGTGGAAGAACATTCTGTTTCTTGGGCCACGAGATGCAGGGTTTGTGGGTATCGTACAGACAGCCTGGAACGTTACCGTCGAGGCTCGGCGCAATCGACAACGCGTCGCAGCAGCAGGATTGTCGACGGACGTCGGAAGCACGCGTCCAAGTCCCACTCCGAGTACATGACGTTACCGGCATCTCGGTTCTGTGTAACGCCCTCCTCCATCGCACATCACGCGCCTTTCATTCACCCTAAAATGGCACTTATATGACACCACCATTCCGGACGAGGATCACGATTCGGACAATCCGTTACCGATGCATTGTACCCTAACATCGAACTCCGTTCTCATAATTGCACGCCCGCCTTCGTGCTTGCCCTTCTTTCCGTACTTACTACATATTCTAGCATATTGGTAGTAGATACGTTAATACACCATCGTTCTTGTCGCCGTTGTCCATCCCTTTGTCGTTCGGTTCCAAACACGTGGAGCGTCCTAACGCGATCATATCATGCGTCATGTCAGTCGTGTTTAACCATCCACGTCAGGACCGGGAACGTCCGAACGCTCGGTAACTCAAACAGACATATGACATCCCTGGCCCTTCAAAGTATCATTCTTCACAAAAAGATCACTCGCGCGACTATTTTGAGGTTTCATATCCGTAGCTCAACCCGTCGATACCTGGCACGAACCTGTCGTGAAAAACTACAAGTTGGTCGGACGAGTTGACCACTGAGCGTTTCTGGCGTCGGTCATAGGCTACCCCACTTGACGGCTCGGCTCGCGTCGACCCTTTGATAATGCGACCGAGTCACTCGGTGGGTCAGGGACTCAGGGTGAACCCGGCTCTGTACACGTTCCCGTCAACATTTTGGAGTCATGGACACGCAAACCTGTCATAGTCAAGGATGCGGTGCGATCCGGTTCCAGCAGGGTTACCAAAGAATTCGATTGTGATATGGCTTAAACGTGTGATCGGGCGCAGAGTCTCGGTACCCACAAAATATATCATCAATCGGTACATGTCCAATTTATCGTTCCGAGTCACATTCGGAATGTCTACTATACATTCCCGAAAGACATTTGAGGTGCTGCAATTGGCGTCGTCAGCTTTACGTAGCCATCGGCCCAAGCGCTCATTTCAAGGTGGACACCAAAACGTGGGTTTCTGGCATACCTGACACTAAATACAATACAATACTTGTGAAGGGGGAACCCAATAAGATGACACAAAGAAATATTAGCTGATCGATAAAGCTAACAGCGTCAATGCAGAACAGCCAAGAAAAAAGGCCAGCCTAATCGACATCCATCTTTCGTCCTTCGCCAACAGTCGTACGACTTTTCCTCCGCGCATGCTCACTCTGACGAACCCGCTTCTTGGCGCTCATCATCACGTTTCCACCTCTCGCGCCACCGTAGGATTGCCTTGTCTTGCCAGCTACATCGGCACCCATACTGGAACGCACCTTTCCGCCCGCCTTCTCAGTGCCAGCACTTGTACCTGAGCCAGCACCCGCAGCTCTTTGTGAAGCCAGTCTCGCGATAACCTTGGAACGCGAAATTCGTGGCCTGCGACCAGGCAGAACCTTTGGTTTCGGGGGAACGGGCGGCTTCGACGATAACGACTGTTTTTCCTTGGCAACTTGGCCAGCGATGCTCGTTGCTGCTGCGGTCAGCGACACGGGAGGGTGTGCTGAAGGTGAAACGAGAGGTTGACTGAATATTTTCGCAGGATGGGGGGAACGAGCCGGGCTTCGTGGGCTATTCGTGATCTGCTCCAAGGTAGTGCTGGGCTGGGGCGACATCACAGACCGTTGCCTGGAACTCGTACCCGCTTTGGTCAAAGTCGAATGCTCGTGAGACGTGGCAGAACTTGGAGTGCGAGGGTGTGTATTCGTCTTGGCAAGCGAGCTAGCGGTGGGGGCCATGAGCGTCGACGTAGTCCTCGCCCTGGGAATATGACTCGCATATTTCTGAAGGTTAGCTGCCGAAGCTCTGATGTTAGACTTTGTTCCCATCGAGGAAACACCCCCGTTGTTGGTCGGGAGACCAGTCCTCGTGCCCAACGACGAGAAACCAACGAGAGAACTTCCTTTGTTGTTGGATTGACCGTGGCCAGCTACTGTCGACGACCTTGGGTTAACATTTGGAATATTCAATGATGAGGTAGACGGTTTCCCATTCCCATTAGAAGCCGCGGTCCCCCTACCCTCACCAGAACTTACAGGTGGGGCAAGGGTAGAGCGTCCGGTTGCATTCGATTGTACCGATGTATGACTGCCACCCGACAGTGTGCGTTTCGCTTGAGAGCCAAGAGGCGGGGCACCGGAAGAACCAGGGATCATAGCTGATTTCTTCGCTTCCGTGGTTCTGGCAGGCACTTTTGTCCCCTCTTTGTGCTGAGCTAGCTTCGAAACAGGTACACCTGACGGGGCCTTGGATCCGGCGCCACGATTCCACACATTTTGAACAAGTGATTTAGCCGAGGCAAAGAAACCAAGTCGTGCAGGTTTGGCTGCCGCTACCAACTCGGACCGTTAACTATGTATTAGGGACGCAAAAGGGATACTCACGGGGCGGTGCACGTCCGAGGCTCGGTCGTCCCATGCTACTGCGGCGCTTTGCCTTGTTATATTCGAGTCTGCGACGGATTGCTTCCCTGTCCTTTTGTTTCCGAGCTTCCTCCTCGGGATCGGGCACCGCAGGCAACGAGGTCCCCTCGGGTTGTGCGGCAGTATCTGGTTCCTCTCGTTCGACACGAAGCCGCTTCGACAACCGCCTGTCCGCAACATCGTCGTCTTCGGCGTCCTCCTCGCTAAATCCACCAGGAATCATATTCACAGAAGCACCGCTGGCAACCCTGGATCCGTTGGGACGGTGACGCGCAGTCGGTACTCCCGATTTTCGTTCCTTCACGACCAAACTTGATTTCCTCTTTTTTGACAGAATAAGCTGTGGACCAGTATTCTGCGCGCCACGTTTAGCTGCGTAATGTGAAGCTATGGAATCCATCTTCTCGAACTGTTTCTGGTGGATCTTGTCGAACATGTCGCCGGCACGAATAGTGCCGTTGCTATCTGGTTTCTCTGTTGATTCTTCGGTCGTGGTCTGGCGGTGATCCAATACGTTAACATCGACAGCCTCTACGCCCACTTCCGCCAGTCTTTTGTTCATCTCGTCCAGGACGGTTTGAGCGGCTGTACGGAATTGGAAGTTCGACGTATTGTGCTGGGGAAGTGGCGAACCAAACACGAACGGCTCGGATCTGGGAATACCCAGCCTCGAGCGGGTCGAGGCATTCCGGGGCTTTGGAGCAGGTGAGAATATATCAACGGGTTCAGCAGAAGGTTTCTCGGCGGACTTTGGAGTTGCACCCGTCTTAAACCGTGTGCCGGCCTCCGGTGTAGGTTCGTAGATGGATGGAACTCCTAGGTCACCAGGCACATCTACATCTACATCCATGTCCGAGTTGTCGTACCGAGCAGATGGTTGGGACTCCCTATACAAATCCCCAAACCCTTCAAAGGTTGGGATTGAGGGGTATAAGGATTCCCGCGCAGCCCCGCCGGGGGAGAGTGGCCATACAGGGACTGAGGAAGATTCAGAGCCTCCTGGGGTAGCAGGGACGAGATCGAACGAGGTAGCAAACGGCTGAAGTTTGGGTGGGGACAACAGGGACTGTGGATTTGTGGTGGGATTCGAAACGAGGCGGATTGTGGTCGTAGCTTGTGCCTGAGAGGGACTGAGCCGCGCGTCTGAAGGTGCTGGAAGACCCTGGAGTTTTGATTGCCCAGGGATTGGTTCCACTGGTGGAACCTCGGAGCCACACATTGGATCCGAAGTGGGAAGAGTTGAAGATGTTTGGGCCACTTCTTTGCTGGAGAGACTAGAGGAGGAGGAAGTAGTACCAATGATTTTGGACGTGGTGCGCTTGAGTCCCAGAGAATTCGCGATGGCCCTGAGAGACGATGTGACAGAAGCTGACAGGATGAATGAGAAAGGAATCTTCTTTCAAGATTGACGCTGTGCGCAAGACCGACCTTTGGACGCATTTGTACCAAACTCGCTCACCTGCCGGTCGGAGGCACCTCGGTTACTCCTGAGCGTTTCTTCATCCACCTCCGCAATCGTATCCATAACCATGTCCCATTGCTCACTAGGACGAGATATGGTATTAGACATGGACGTGTCACCCTCTTCAGATTGGTTGGACACCTCGTCATCGCTCTCTGCAGCGGGCTTCGCGTCCGGATTATCGCTCCGAACGGCAATGCTCAGCGGGTCATCGGGTGGCAAATTCTTTGCGTGGAGCTTCAGCCGTTCTATGAGCTCTTTGTTCTTTCCAGACGCCTTGAGTGTATGAATCTTGCACAATTTGATGAGCTGGTTGCGTTTGAGCGAATGTAGTGCCGGCGAGTTGAACAAGATCTGCGTTGTGGTGGACATGTTGTGCTAAAGCATGGATCTTGGCTTGCGGTAATAATCGGCGTCGTCGTCAACGGGCGAGTTCGTTGACTTTGTCGCGTCCACCCAAACGAGTCATGTGATCGTACGGTCGCGTCAGTTCACGTGATCGTAATGCTCAACGCGTGCCCGATAAGAAAGAGGGGCGAAATAATAGGTAAGACATGTCCCCACGGACGGTCTTTACGATCGCGATTTTCTGTGTCCCCGATGTCTTGGAGGATTATTCCACCTGAAGTTGCTGTGAATATTGACGATTCCCTGGGTTGAAACAGCCATGTCTCGTTGTTTGTCCCTCGTGTTGGCTTTGGCCGTCACTGGGATAAACAGAAACATTTCTCCACACCCATTCTTCTCATTCTATCATCCCCCTTCATCCCCCCTTCATCCCCCTCCATCCCCTCTCGCCGTCTCATTTATTGTGACCCACCTCGAGGACAGCATCATCGACGCGTCGACAACATTTCTAGAGACGATGTTCAATCGACTCCTCGATGCCACACACCTGAAATCGTTTCACTCGGTCGAAACGTCGTGGACAACGGCCATCATCAAGCTTGTGGTCATCCCGGCTGCACAGGCGTCAACATAGCAACTTGTCAGCAAAAGCCGCCCTACCTCAAGACCCATTCCGAGTGCCACTTACCACGCAAGCGATGGTAATGCATGTACGGCCGATCATACAGGCGGTCACCACACCCGCCGCACTCACAGACGTCCATTCAACGGGACGCGGTCCAGGACTGCATGCCCAGCTCTAGGGTCATGTTCGAGTGCGACTTACCCTTGGTCATCGTCCTCTATCCAACGGACAAGCGCATGGACGGTCGAGCCGTAAAAGCGGTTTCCATACTCGCCATATTTACAGGTAACTGCCAGGCCTGACGCGACCGAGTACCGAACGTCCACCTTCACGTACGACCCGCTTTAGCGTCACTTACCTTGGGTCACCAACCTCTTCTTGATGAGCCGCCGAGCAGACGGGCAGGTAACCGTGGTTGTACCTGCCCAAGTACCAGTTTCCAGGACGTGTAAAACGACCAAGGGTTGATTGCTCCGTCGCGGTATCCGGACTGAGTGCCACTCATCCGGACCACGTCTGTCCATTGACTAGAGTCACTAGACGACACATGCGTCGTTAACCATGCAGAGTGATACATGGTGAGGTCCATAGCAATCAACCCAAGATCATGCTACGGTAAGATTGAACTGATCACAGTAGATGACCAGAGACACACCTCCCTCCCGTTCAAGGGAAGTTGTCCGCCCTCACTTGTTGCAAAGCGAAATCTCCCTCAGTGCGCAAGGTAAAGTGTGGGGACCTGACCACGTTCCCTCATCGATGCATGCACGAGTTGGCACAAGGATTGTGCTCCACACGAGATGTTTGTCAACTATTGTCGCATTGAACGTTGTCCCACTGTAAGTGAAACAAGAGAGAAAGGAAGTTGCCGTGGATGTTATTGTTTGAGATGGGAATCATTGTTGATGGATTGCCTTGGATTAAACAATCCGTATGTGTTTGTGGGTCCAAAAATTACCATGAAAGGTAAGAAACAATCCAAGTTTATTCCTTGTTTCGGTAAATTTCTTTGATTGCGATTTTTGTCACGGCATGAGACTGTCACGCTTCCGATTCCACTCTGCCCACGACTCGCTCCATTTATAAGAGCAGTCTGTAATGTCGCTTTTCAAGAAATTCGCAGCGCATCCTCTCCATCATGGTCCAATTCGTTCGCCAACACGATGATGAAAACACCCCTCCTACCGCTAGGCTTGCGAACGCCAAGTCTCGCGTTCGAGGCGGCATCCAGGGCGCGTCTCGTCGTCGCCGTGCTCGATCAGCAGGTGGTCCTCACCACCCTCATTATGCCATCGAGCATGCCAAGCAGAAGACGTCCACCACGAAGCATCAGCCCTCCCTGATCAACATCGAGCTTCCCCGCGCCTCCGGGGAAGTACAGGTGGCGGAATCGACTGCTGCGGTCACCATGACCAGCGTGTCCCTCCCGAGATATTTACCTCGCCCTATTTTCCGTACAATCCCGAAACAGAACATCACATCCGTCGCCCCCGAGTTGGTGGACACGGAATTGCAATACATCCGCGACGGTCTCCAGTTCCTCGGACCTGAGTAAGTCTATCTGATTTCGAGAAAAATGCTCAGTGACTCACTACTCTTCCTAGGATGCTTCGTGTCCTGTCGGGCGTGAAAGCCAATCCTGCCTCCAATGTCCTACCGAAAGATCTCGAGGTCACTGTCAACGACCTCTCTTCCGACATGCCGACGCACATGCTCGCCGTTTACAGTCGGGATGTTTCCCCCGCCACGAAACGCCGCGTGACGCTTTTCCCTATCCACAGCGTCATTCTCGCCACGTACTGCACGAACATGCCCGTCCTTCCTGGATCCGATGTCGCCCGCCCAGATCTCCCCGGTTCCACCATCACCCTGCCGGTGCTGCCTTTGTGCATCCCCGCCCCGGAACTTTTCCCTCAGTTGTCCAATTTCCTCTACACAAAACGCGTTGACCACTTGCTTGCATCTCTCCTTCCTTACCCAGTGCCCCACCCACTCTACCGAGGGGACCCTACCAGCGAGCGAGTAACCCGACTCCTACGAGTGTTCTCCAGCAGAGTCGCGACGAACCACAGCGCCGAAACGCTCTTCACATACATGAAGTCGGTCAACGGCTTATGGCAAAACGCGTGCGCCTTGGGCATCGACGACGAGAAGCTCTGGTGCGCGCTCGATGTCGCGTGGGAAGTCCTCATCCTCGCGCTTGCCATATCCACCGGCAAGCTGTTCTGAGGGTGGGACGCATTTTAAACTGCCTGTTCCTCGCATTTGGCATCGGACTTGGCATCTACGAGTACAGTCTCTTGCCCTAATAGCAATCTCTTGACACATGTTATAGGTGTATGATTATGAATAATCGTTTTTTTACATTTCTTTCCCTACTCCGCCTCGTTGCATTTCGCACGTAGCATCGCCCGTTGACTTGTATCGTCTTTATCGGTATATAAGCAATACATGAATCCATTGTACTCTTCGCGAGAGCGGTGCAAGTTGCACGGTATTATTCCGTGAAGATCCGAGATCTGACGATAAGCGGTCTGAATGAGAGCCAACGTACCCAATCCCTAGTAATATTTGTGCGGATGATCGATATCAAATGTGTATACAGATCCCAGATGTCCATCTCTTCTGAAACTCGGCCGAATTCGTGAAGCCACCCCTCTATCGATCGTCGACCTGTTCCGATGTGCGTTACTTGCCGGTCCTCGTGAACCGATTAAAGACCTTCTGTAAAACCAAAACGAATCCAAGTCGTTCATTAAGCACACGAAACGCAGGATATATATCGAAACGGGAAGAAAGATGCTAAGTAAAAATGGACGGCGGTCCGGTTTCTCAAAACGCAGCAGAACCATCCGGTGGAAGAAAGTATGTATCGTTCACGCTCACGAACAGCAGAAGGGGGCGTCAAGCGCATTTTATTGCACCGCGTACCTTTGCGCTGGCGGCTATGTTCACTGCTGCCAACCTCTCTGTGACTTCCTTGCTCTCCTTGGCAGGCTCTGCAGGGGGGGCGGAGAGAACGTGGTCGGATGGTGGTCTAGAGCCAGCTGCTCCAGCCCCTTGAGCGGCGAATGCATGCTCCTGTACTCGAGGATTCTCGACGCCTTCGGAAATTGTACCGGGTTGCGAGGCTGTGCCATCCTGACTGCCAGTCTGCGAACCTGCATTGTGATGATGAAGGACATCCACATGCTCGAGGCTCTCCTTTTCGGACTCTTGCTTGAATTGGAAGACATCCTCGTTGAGTTGGCGATGCTCAGGCGTGAGGTGGTTGGCGAGAATCGACATGCGCTTCATCGCCATCATGCTGAACACGGCTTTACGGACTGCGTGATCCCGGTTCACTCGTCAATGTGCATTGCAGTCGGAAGAGACGAAACGTACATGTCCTCCTTGCGTTGAAAGCTCTTCTGACGTGTGGCAACAAATCCGTAGGCTGGCCGTTCTCTGCCTCCACGAAGTGTGGGACTTCGGCAGTGAGCCAAGAATGTTGGAGCATTTCACCGGCTGTTGGACGCGCCTCCGGGTCGACGGTGAGGCAGGTGGAAACAAAGTTACGAGCAGTCTCTGACACGTTGGACCAGTACTCTTCTGCAGGAGGTCAGTAGTCTAGATGTTTGTAATGTACTAGAGGCTTGCCTGGCTCAAAGCGATAATCGCCCGCAATAATGGCCTCCATTTCTTGCTTCTGATTGTCACGATCGAATGGCGTATAGCCTGACGGCGGTTATTCCATGGACGCTGCAGACGCATACGAATGATCACCCGTACCAGCAAGCAGAAAGTACGTAATGACACCCATGGCCCAGACGTCAACGGGCATTCCGTGCCCGGCTGCATGAAACCTGAGTGGATGCTAGATGACTCCCGAGAAAGTACCTACTCTTTTTGAAGATTTCTGGTGCCATATACTGTAGAACATCTCAGGGAGTTGAAACACCTGCTGGAAGAGAGCTTACGCCAGGCGTTCCGCAGACTTCTGTGAGCATGCTGAGTTTGCTGTCTGGCATGACGCGGCTGAGCCCAAAGTCAGCAATCATGATTTCCGACGTCTTCTCGGATTTGGAGCGGAAAATGAGATTTTCGGGTTTGAGATCACGATGGACGATACCACAATCGTGGATATACTTGACTGCTCCAAAGATGGTGCGCACAAGCTCGGCAGCGTCGCTGTGTCGCTAAATGAGTTTTCAATGTGGACAGAGTCCTCTTTCACCCACGCTTCGGTATATTGGCCCCTTGCACATATGCTGTCAAAGAGCTCACCGCCCGTGCAGAGATCAAAGACGAGGTACAGATTGTGAGCAGTCTACGTGACGATGAATATCAATTCCAATCGGTTGTGGTAATTCGCACCTCAAAGTAATCATGTAATGTGACGATATTGGCGTGACCAATAGACACTCGCTTGAGAACGGCGATCTCGTTACGAACCTGGGGAACCAATAGTCAGCGACCGTGAATAATCGAGGGTTCAGGGTAGGCAGAGAAGCTGGCGCTCAGGGAAACGAACGTGGTGGTGCGATCAGCGCGCATTAAGAATATTGATCAACGATGATAAACACGCGCAGGGAGTGAACGTGGATGCGACTGCGCACAGAACTGCGGGAAAAGGGAATCCCCGCAGCCTTGCGAGCGGATCGCAACATCGATGAAAAGCTACGGAAAAACATACCATATGCTCCCTCCCTTCCATGAGTTTTTTGTTGATGACTTTGCAAGCGTAGTATTGCCCGGTCTTGATATGGATCGCCTCCTTCACGATGGCATATGTACCACTGCCGAGGGTACGTCCCGTGCGGTACTAGATCCCATCAAGTCAGGTCAGGTCATCGTTAGCACCATCGGGCTCGTATCACGGGGGTGGGACGCGAAAAGATCGGCGGAAGATGGAAGTGAGATTCTGCAAGCTCACCTGGCAAGGGACGGTCGCGGGTTGTTGAGGCATAGCGAAGGCGACGTCGGGCTCTTGGTCCTGATGGTCGTGGAAGTAAAGAGGGAGTAAGAGGGAAAGTGAGGGCGCGTATTTATGTCGGGCGTGCAATCGACCACAGCAAGCGCGCAATCAGACCGCAACCAGATAAAAAAGGGGAAATACGACATTACTTGCATAGCCACATCCGACCGTTCGTCCGGGTCAACCGCCGAAGGTTCCGGAGATGCTGTGCCAACGGCGAGGTCGACCACCGTGACTACTTGGGGTGTCACCGGCGTCGGCGGGGGCTGCGGCGAGCGCCGACCAAGGTTGAGTAGGTTCAACCGCGATGGACTCTTGCCAAACAACGTTGATAACGTCGGGGAACGTTTGACCTTGCGCTCGCCCGTGTGGTCTTTGGGTTGGCTGTGGTTGGCACCCATGGCGCCGACAGGGAATGCCAAGTGGCGAGAGGAGGGAGAAAGGTTCTAACCCTACACGCGTCCGCGTCTGGTATAAAAGGTGCTGGTAGAATCGAAGACTGGAGGTTTGTCATCGTGCCTCATTTGTTCTGCGTGCTGCGTTTCACTGAGAATGTGCTAGGAACGTTTAGATGCGATGCCTTATCCGACTTCCCCCCCCTTTTCTCTGCTGTGAACACGCAGTAGAGCATGGCGATTGACCCGACACCAACGTGTAGATCGCTGCGTCAATCTGATATCTATCGGGTCTGTTGCACAGCACGGAGCGACCCGGGTTTAATGTAACGTTCCACGGAGGATATACTTCATGCTGCTGTGTTTCGCGTGTTCCGTACTTTTCCTTTCCTTGCTTGAGATGTGACGCGGTCGTAGCACGCGTTCTCCTGCCAGTCCACCCTGAGCTCGCGTACCGCCCTCCCGGCTCGGTTTGGACAAGTGTCAATGTCGGTAAAAAAAAATAATCAACGTAAAGTCACGTACATCGTCGCTGAAAACCGACGGGCGGGGGTCAATTGCTCTTTGTGCTGGACGTCGACAACGTCCACGAGTCACCCGTTGGTCTCTATTTTCTTTCCATAGACTTATACTACTTTGCCTCTTAATCTCTTGCATGCATCTACGCGATGTTAATCCGTCTCATCCCACCCGTGCCCCACCCCACAATCCTTTATGGTCTCACTTTTCCACCTGTCCTCCCTCTCCATGATCTCGGTCCCGGCGCGACCATGCCAGCTGCGTGGTCGTCACAGCTCCAAATCCTTACCTCCGTTCTTTACTTCGACCCACCGTCGAGCATACACATGCTCGATCGCGCAGTAGGGCTGGTCGCTCGTGTTCACCAAGTGTCTTACGACGTCACGCAAAAGGAAATCGAGGTAATGTTCGTCGATGGACGGGTAACAATCATACCTATGGATTCGGACTGTGTTCGAATGTTGTCAAGCGTCGTTGTCGATGTCAAAGGCTGCACCGAGCCTGAAAGCCAACGAAATAGCATGGAAGGCAGCGTTTATCATGGAAGCACGGAGGATATACCGTCCGAAGGTACCCCTACAAAGTCTCCAAAATCGGGTAGACACAAAAGGCAACGATCTCTTTTGTTTTCTTTGATATCGTAGGTTCATCCTCGGAAACATTCTTTCATCCCTCTGATTCTCGAGTCAATAGTTCGTTAGTTCCCAAGTCACTTTCCTTATCATCTCCACGGTCTCCCAGTGTGCCACCAAGAGTCCCACTTCCTCCCCTCCCGATCACCGGTGGGCCGAATTCTCCGCGCCCTTCACAACAAACCTGCTCTACCATAGCACGGCCCGACCCAGAAATTTTTCGCCGGCGGGCCCGGGCAACACTTGTCGACGTCTGGAGACGCTATGTTGTATCAGCTCTTACGCCTCAACACCTCCCTGCCGCTGGATATGTTGAATGGACATTGATTGCCATGGCCAGTAAAGTTCGAGCAGAAATAGAATCCATAGAGACCGTCAAGTCCCATGCGTTTGATGTTAGCAGTCCGAGGGCAAGTGTGGCCATACACAGGAAGACTCAAAGTGATGGCAGAAATGCCTTTGACTTTGGAGACCGTACGGATGACTGCGAGTCAGAGCAGTGGCGTTGCCGTGCTCCATCTCCGTTCCCGGATATCCCAAATGCAGATGACACCGATCGAGTCGTCTATCCCCGCAGGGAACAGGGTAAGACATTCCGGTATTTCCAGATCTTGCGCTTAATAGTGTTGCAGCGGATGAATGGGGCGTTCGGTGTATCCATCCTGGGCTCTCCGACGAGGTCGACATTTTTTCAGTCCAGTACGACGGCCACAATGACAACCTTCTTGGGGAACATTTTACCGTTGGCGACGATTGGGACGATAACGAACGCCTTACACTCGAGCTCAGTCGTACGGGACGACAGAGTACCCCTGGCATGTACGCTCTCCCACCGGATGCTGAAGACGAGCATCTACAGTCGGCAGACTTTGCCCTCGACGTCGGGAATGATGATGACAATAGACAGGCTGATACGACTTTTGACGTGTCGAGGTGCCCCCTTACCCCTTCTGATGTTAACGATGATGAGGAATCGGATGACAGTCAGATGTCTGTCCGGACCCCTGAAGACGGAGAGGATCTTCCTCCCGTCCCGCCTGCCCAGAGACTGCAGGGCGTGACTCGTCATCCCTCCTGCTCTGCTCCCCAGTCTCCTTTGGTGTCTAGGGTTAGCTCGTCCCGTCCCCGCGCTCGGATTGCCTCAGCACAGTACTTGCACCCACCACCATCTGTCCAGGCGTTACACTCGCCAACATCTACCACGCCTACAACAGTTTACGATTTTGGCTGGAGAGATATGCAAGCTGACGAGTTTATTGCATCGCGACTTGGTTGCCTGGAGCGTATATGCACAGCACTCGATATCGTCCGCAGCCGGGCTCGCGAAGAAGGGTGGAATTTGGTTAGAGCGACGCTGATTGGAGCAAAAAATGGGTGGTCGGACGCCGAATCAGAGAGGGCCCTCGAAATCAAAGTGAAGCGGCGTGCCTGGAGCTCCGGCATCAGGATTTACGCACCATATTCTACTTCCCGCTCGCCAAAGGCGTGGGATGGTGGTTGTTCGTCGTTCAGGTCACCGATGAAGCCTCCGGGTCTCACCTTTCGATCGGTCGGGATTATGCAGGGACGGGGACCAATTGTCCCTACTGGATTGTCCCTCGGAATACCCATGCGGAGCTCGCCACTTGCGATGTATGCTTGGAGCGCAGAGGATGCACAAAAATCTACCCCCAGCAAATGTGGTATCCTCAACTCAGTCCATACCACGGAAACGGTAGAGGGAAAGAGGCCATCCAGAGTATCCTTTGCTGATACTGTTACGAAGCTATTCCCTGTGTGCGAGGATGACAGCGAGGATTCGTTTGAGCCCTTCCAGGTCTGTGGCGTTGGTTTCCCCCAGGCGGCGCCTGTTGCGGTTTCAGCCGAGGAACCCGAACGTGGTCTCATAGAGGGACTCACAGAGAACGAGGACGATCCTTTCTACTTTTGCCCGTCA
Organism: Sutorius australiensis; assembly: GCA_038089915.1. Classification (NCBI taxonomy): domain Eukaryota; kingdom Fungi; phylum Basidiomycota; class Agaricomycetes; order Boletales; family Boletaceae; genus Sutorius; species Sutorius australiensis. Next base: position 52,818 of record JBBPLR010000022.1, read on the forward strand.
CAACCCCGCAAGCGCACTACGAGCATGTATGTGGTCCCTTCTACGGTCTCGCCACCCTCGTACCTCGGTTTTCCGACCTTGCGGTGTAGCACCCCACCACCGTATAATCAACCTGTCGGTGGTGACGCTTTCGCTGCATTGAATGACGGAGAGGGGAGATTGGATGCTTCTGCATTGTTGCTGCAGCCACTCTCGTCATTATCCGTTTCCCCCCCGCCACAATCTGCGCTATCCAGACCTCCACTTACGTCCAACCCACCATTCGTTTCAAGACCCAGGGCGGTCTCACTGCCGACACCTAGTTCCTATCCTTACGTGAACAAGACCCGTCGCACCTCTTTCAATCATAAAGATGAACGCTGCGAAGACCTGTCGCGAACCTATGCTTCGCCTCCTCCTGAGGGTCCAATAGTGATATCAGCGGCTCCGGCGCCGCACGAGCGATATCCTAGATACGCACACGTCCATTCACCCATACCTGCGAGCAAGAAAAACATCAATGCAACCATCCTGGGGAGGACGGGCAAAGAGGTGGTGTTCGAACAGGCTGGATCAGAGTTTACTGTCGGTATAGAAGTCGCTCTTGGAAGAGCGGAGGAGGGGCGCGTCGTTTGGTGAGCCTCGTAGCCGCCCATGAGCGCGGGGGCGACGATGCTAGATGCGTCGCCCTCGAAGATCTGAAATGTTGTTATGAATCGAGTAATCATCGTTGCTGTCATTTACCTTCGCATTCTCCCTGTACGAGTTTCATGCTGGTATAGTGCGTGGTGCTTCTCGTCTACCTTGCGATCTGGTGCTCACGAGTTTTTTTGTCAGCCCCTTATCCCACGAATCCTCGCATCATATATCTACCGGTACCAGCTAATCGACCCGCCCCCACGCCTTGGAGTAATACAGAGGCACAGCGCCAGACATTGTCATGATACTTGTCCAGACAGCTTTCATGTGCATAATTTGCGTACGCACATATCATAACCATCGTTGTGGTGCTCATTTTCAGAGACTGGCTCGAGTCCTTGCAAATGTTGCAAGAACGTTGTCTTGAAATCTCACCGTAAAACCTCCACGAAGGGCGGCCGACCGGCTCCGTTTTGGGATGATGGTTCCTGTTCCGAGAGTGCGGTGAATATTCGAGGAGTGCGAGCTCCCCATGTACACAAGACGTTTTACACTGTCGCTGGAGGCAGGTTCGATTTTTGACCGCGCCTTTGGATCCTGGAGAGGCGAGCACACTTACCCCCCATGAATTGTGACAATCTCAAGGCCTCACATGTGGATAAAGGTTTAGGTTCTTCTCTAGTTAGAGGCTGTGCGACGCTACGTGAAGTACTTATCGCTGACTCCCAACTCACCAGATTCTTCTCTTTCTCCGGGACTTGTTATCCCACAGTTGTCCCCATGACCCATCTTCTTACCCGACTAGGTCTCAACAATACTAATCAGTTCATAATTGGGCGTTCTTCTCAACTTCTCGCCCCACCATGTCGACGGTTCGCAAAAACCCAAGTCCAGAGAAGATTGAAGACGTCACCAGCATTACCAAGGATAATGTCGACACATCGGACCAGCGTCTCCTCGATCTCGGGTATAAACCCGAATTTCGACGTGAAATGTCCTTGTTTGGGGTGCTGGGAATATCGTTTTGCGCTATCGGCATCCTCACAGGGATGAGCAGTGCCTTTCAAACTGGGCTGTTCTCTGGAGGCCCACTTGGGTTGTTCTGGGGATGGAACGTAAGTAGATTTCCTCCCGGCTTGAGTCACTTTGTCTGATCAAGCATCTCCCGCTGACACGGTAGATATGTAGTTTCTTCATGCTTCTCATTGCGCTCAGTCTGGCAGAGATTTGTAGCTCATAGTGAGGATGTCGACGTATTGTACGCTCGCGACTCACGGGTATTTGCCAGCCCTACTCTTGGCGGTCTCTATTTCTGGGTCTGCAAAATGAAGCCCAACTTACCCATCCTCGGATGTGCGTTGGAATGCACCTTCTGTTGAACAGCTGATTAAACATTGTTCAGTCTTTACAGGGTGGATATACTCCATCGCTATGGTCTTCACCGGTACCGCTGGAAACCTCAGGTGAGTTCGTGCTACGACGACCGTTATTTCTACAATAACGAGACTAGTGTGGCGTTGTACCTTGCCTCAATGGCAGAAGTTGGCCAAGGCCGATCCTTGACTCGCGTTGAAGTTGTCGCGATAGCTTGGGCCGTTAATTTCACCTCTGGCATAGTCAACACAATTGGGACGAAAGCCATTGGACGGATGAGTACCTTCAACGTTTGGTGGACACTGGGAGGCACGGTCGTGCTCGTAATAACACTTCTTGTGAAGGCTCCTGTGAAGGTAAACGCTCTGTTACACGAAACAATGGTTGGCTGATACTTTGAAAGAACTCGGCTTCTTTTGTATTCACTGACTACGAAAAGTGAGTAGGATGGTGGGCTTTGTGGCGTGTCGATCCCCATGCAATTATCGTAGCTTCACTGGATGGAGTTCGCGCGGCTTCGTCGTCCTCCTAGGTTTTCTCCAGGTAAATGATTTGTCCTTTACAAGATTTACGTTGGCTGAGTGAACGAGGCCATTTACACCCTAGCGGGCTGCGAGACGGCTGCTCAAGTTGCTGAAGAAGCAAAACGCGCCGAGATACTGGCGCCTATCGCTGTCGTGGGGAGCATTGCAGGCTCATGGATCATCGGCCTCGCATACATGCTTGCCCTCCTCTTCTCCGTGCAGAGCATTGCTAACGTGCAAGCGACGACCTACGCTATACCTATCGCACAGCTGTACTACGATGCGGTCGGACAGAGCCTTGCCCTTCTGTGCCTTGTGATTGTCGCCGTTGCGCAAGCGACCGCATCGATCACTGCGTTTACTGCAAGTTCAAGACTGTTTTACGCACTTGCAAGAGACAATGCATTCCCCGCCAAGGAAAAGTTCACGGCTCTCAACCGTTTTCAGGCTCCATACTGGGGTGTGTGGATGTCTGTGCTCATAGGATGTGTTCTTTCGTGTGCCTATATAGGCTCGGTCGTTGCTGTGTGTACATGCAACAGTCCATCTGCCTCTCGCATTGACCACATTCTGTAGTTCAATGCAATGCTGTCCTCTGCGACGATATCCGTGATGCTGAGTTACCTACAACCCATCATCATTCGGGTGTTTTGGCCCGACTCGTGAGTGTAATCTTGTCCTTGGAGACAGAAAACTAACGGTCATGTTAGGCTCCCGGAACTTGGTCCGTTTAATTTGGGAAAATGGTCGTGGCCCATCAATTTCGCGAGCTTTCTGGTCAGTCCGACAAATCTTTCCTTTATATTTCTTTTCACCAACTCTGACAGTTTGGTACATTTATCTGCGTCCTTTTCGTGCTGCCCACGTCCTACCCTGCCAATGAGCTTAATATGAATTATGCCATCGTAGCCGTCGGTGGAGTCGCCGTCATCGTTGTAGTAAATTGGGTGACTTGGGGTCGCCATAGATTTGTTGGACCGGTGCAGACATTTACTTAGAACTGGCTGTTCCGTTGCATACCGGAATGTAATCCCGGGTCACGTGGCTTGAAAACCTCCTACTACGTCTTGTCCAACACCAAGTTCATGGGTGCAAAGCCTTGCAGGTCAGATGGACAATAATTACAAGGCCTCGAAGGAGGCATTCGTCTCCGAAATGACAGGTTCATCCGTCTTCCATATCAACCTTATATTAGCGGTCGTACTGGTGAGTTTAATGGGACGCATCGGAGGTTCTGTTACTCAAGGTCAAAAGGCATCAATGACTCTACATTCCGCTCTGCGAACACGCCTGACTGTGTTCCGTTCTATGCCATTCATTCTCGAATGGTTTGTGCTGGTCATACCACTGTCACTTGCGCTAACGCTCTATGCCGATGCACCTGGGGCGCTTTCGGTGCTCCTTCTGGCGCCATCCTGCGTCTTGCTTCTCCTCCCTCAGATCGAAAGTGGAACACACTTGCTTTCAAGGACGGGCGAGAGGCAACCAAATATGAGCGGGCGAGACAAGAGTGGGATCGATGGGCCTGCACAACCGACCTTGACACCCCTTCCAGCGCTCACGACATACCGTGCTAACGTGATGTTAATAACGGTGTTTTCCATTCTTGCCGTTGACTTTCCTGTCTTCCCGCGTTCACTCGCAAAGTGTGAAACGTATGGTGTGTCGCTGGTACGTGCTATCCTCCATACGTGTCGTTGGGGCGTTCTCGATCCGTCGGGGTAGATGGATAGTGGAGTCGGCTCGTTTGTTTTTTCTCAAGGCATCGTTTCTGCGATACCCCTCATCAAGGATCCGTCCCAGTTGCATGGGGGTGTGAAATCAAAATTATACCGGGTGATCAAAAAGATTTTACCGATGGTCGTGTTAAGCATCGTTCGGGTATTGCTTGTGAAGGGGACGGAATACCCTGTATGGTGTTTCGATACAATCACTCGATATACGAACTCACCTGCTTCCAGGAGCATGTCACGGAATATGGAGTCCATTGGAACTTTTTCTTGACGCTTGCCATTCTGCCAATTGCAGAGGTGGCCCTTCACCCGATCATCAAGTACGTCCCTATATCAGTGTTGGGTCTTTGGATAGGTGTTTGTAAGTGATGTCGTGAATTTCTGGGATAATATGTTAAACTTGGTCGACCATAGTACATCAGTCCACGCTCTCGTTTTTGGGCCTCGAATCCTTCCTCCTTAATGCCCCTCGAAGCAATGTCATTTATGCGAACAAGGAGGGGCTGATTTCACTCTTGGGTAAGAGATGTTCCTGAAAGCACTTCACTACGACGGCTCATGACATCAGGTTATCTCTCGATTCATATTATGGGCCTTTCCCTTGGCACGATCATCCTTCCACCCTCTCCTTCCTTCTTTCGTAAACAGCAGGTTACGTTGTTTGAAGGTGACAACTCCCAGTACCTCTCAAAGCTGGACCCCTCCGCCCCTAGGCAGAATGCCAAGACCACCATCGAACTCTTTTCGTACGCTCTTGTCTGGTGGACGTTGCTGACACTCGTGAGGCATGGTCTCAATGTCTCGCGAAGGATGGTTAGTATTCCCAAGTGAGACTGTTTACACTGCCTAACAATTTTCCCGTCATAGGCAAACTTGTCGTATATCCTCTGGATCGTTGCCTTGAACACCTCGTTCATTCTCGCATTTTATCTCTTGGACATGATCTTTTTCCCTACTCGCATCTCGAAGCTAAGAAATCCCTCGGATCCCTCGGGTAAAAGCATCCTGCAGGAGGATCCTACTACTTCAACGTCAAAGTCGGCTCCTGCTTTACTCGAAGCCATAAACAAAAACGGGCTAGCGGTCTTTCTTATTGTGAGTCTTAATCTGGTCTGGATGCCCTACCCTGTCTAAGGTCACGCAATATTCAGGCCAATGTTGCCACGGGTCTCATCAATATGTCGATTCAGACAATGTACACACCAAATGCAGAGGCTGTGTTTATACTTATTGCATATTCCTTCAGTACATGTCTGTTTGCTTGGATATTCCGCCATAGGCGTATTTGGAGAATGTAGAAATTGGGGCTGGGCATTACACTGAATGGAGAGGCTCTTTGTTAATAACTTGAGTAAAGATCGCTAAAGCTGCCGCAGGTTGAAAAGCAGGCTAAAGTAAGTCGTTCAGTGAGTGGGGTGCTTGTTTTGTTGTATGAGGGTCAGCCATGACTTACCACTTCATGACCGGCAGCATAGACCCTCCTGTTTTGCATTAGCATCAATTATTATGACGAGGAACGAAGAGGAACATACGCGAAGCTGAAGTTGTCCACGTTTGCGACGGCAGCGATCGGCGTGCCGTCGAGTGTGATGTTGTACAGCGGGGTATTGTGGAGTGTCTCGTTACCGTACCAGTCCATGGCAAGTACGGATTGGTAGCCCTGTTGACCATTTAGTAAACGGTAGCAGATCGAGATCGAGAAAACCTACGCCGACCCAGTTACAACTGTGGAACGACAGATAGCATCAAGAAAAATGCCCAGACAGAATTGTGGATGTATACGCACTTGATATCTGCATCACCAGCCTAGGCGTGGAATGGACGTTAAACAAGATAGGGAGAAGTCATCAGATTCGCATACCCAAATGAGCGTCTTCAATCTGCTATCCACTAACTGGGAGAGCTCGGGAAGCCACGTGCGTGCGTCCTATGGAGTATAATTGTACAGATAGACTGTTCTGCGTCGAGAGCCCAGATAGGACGTACATCTCCTGTCTTCACGAACAAGTCGTAAGGGGCATTGGGGCATTCTTGGTAGGCAGTTTCAGCACCGATCCTGTTCATAACCTCTGGATTGTTCAGGTAGTTTACATAATATTCAGGCGGGAACAGTGCCGAAGAGTTCTGCCTGAGATCATCGGCGTCTCGGTTCCCGACTGCGGGAGCAAAGATTTTGTCAATCTGTCAGGTCGATGAATTTCTGAAATGAGTGATGAATGTGCACAAATGTAAATGTTTTACACACGCAGTAACTGTCCGCATCATGACAGATGCTGTTGGATTCAGTGGAGTTACCAGCAGCATAGCAGTTCTGCTCCTGTGCGATACATCCATTGGGAGCATAAAGAGCCTGGGAGATCTTCTGCAGTACATTGTCAGGTTGAAGCTGACCGTACCCCGGCGCGTAGGTTGCGAAGGTATAATAGGCGATGTTCTGTATCAAGGGGTCATACCAGCCGCTACAGCGAAGAATTATTCAACTGCAAGCCACGTGCGATCGCTTGGAAATGGCTTACTTGTTGATCATGAGGGCACTGACGACAATAGGTTCGCCCTGGACTGTACCACTGGCAATCAATGCATTCTGTTCGTCAAAGTATGTTACGAAGCTTGGCCCATAGTGGCCACCGTAGCTCTCTGTCGCGAAGATGAACCTGATCACATGCTCTAAGTATAATCGTGGGGAAGAGGGGACACGTATGACACATACTCGCGGCTCGCATAATTTGAGAAGAGCTGGCTCTCGAAGAGTATTTGGAATGCTTTCCACACAAACGGTGCGGCAGCCTCCGTGCTGTTAACCGTATCTGTCCCATAAGAGTATCCAGTGCCGATCGGCTGATCAATGTAGATCACTGAAATGGAAAGATGAGTCGTGTGTCTTGAGGGCCAAGTCACGGAGCACGCACTGTTGCTCGCATTGTTCCAACTGTGTTGCTCATTCAGACATTATCCATTTGCAAATGAGCGGACCATTCTTACCTGTACGGGTTGAGGTATGTCGAGTTTCCATCCGGGTTCACCTGGCATGGTCCATTTTCTACAAATAAACGATGTGTGACTTGAGACATCACAACCATAAGGCGGCTGACCTTGGAAGAGACCAATCATAGAGGAACATCCCGGCCCGCCATTCAGCCTTTCACGTGAGATCAGATCCTACCATTGTGTTGGCGCACCCTGTGACACCTTACCAAAGCGTAAACGGCGCGGTCTCAGGCGAGTTGCGCGCCTCAAAGAACCAGAACCACTATCACGTTCAAGCGTCAGCGCTACCCAAGCCCAGTTTATCGCACTGACCATCGACATATTCGAACCAACATCGATATAGCCAGAGTACTGGTTGACGCCGGGCGTCGTCTCGCAGATCCCAGAATTTGCGACATAGCGGAGATTCGTGTCGTTTTGAACCTCGGAGCGAAATACCAATTGTTCGGTTCTCAATTCGTTCGAGCCGTGGAGCGGCTCCGCGCGGACCGTGGCCGCCCCTACAACGAGCGCGACGACAGAAGGGACGATCGATTGGTGGAAGCGCATCTGGTCGGTTGGCAGAACGCAACCCGTGGGGTGGAGAGGAGAATGTGACTACTTGATGAGCGTGCACGCGAGACTCTTATAGATGCTGTTCCTTGTGCAGCGATGGACGGGGAGTTCGGCGGCTAGCTCCGCAGAACTACCCTCGTCTTCACCAGCCTGAGACACCACATGGTAAGACCCGGCGTGGTGAAACTCGTTCCTAGGTGGGAATAGCGCAATGTGTCAAAGAACCTGTCATCCGCTGGGTTGTTCCGTATGCTTTTACATTTTTGTAGGGTTCAGCAACTTGGAGCACTCACAGGACATCTCAAGCCTGTGTAGTTGTGCCAATCTACGCAAGTCGACTTTTTCGGTTCGTTTTCACATCCCGGAAACCACATATCCGACCAGTCCCCATAAGTCGAGTTACGATTGCCGAGTGGCGTTGCTGCCGCCATTTGGGCAAGATCGGAAAAGTACTACTAAGCATTGAGGCCAACATCAGTGAACCGGGAAGTGGTACGCGGTGGTACGTAGTGGTAGCCGATAGTAGCCGGCACCATCCAGTTCACTGATGAAGGCTGGCGCGGATTCAACAGAGACTCGGTCGCAACCTCGTGGAGTCTTCCTAGAAAGCACATAAACTGGTCGACAATGTACCCGCCGGTGGGAAGAACCATGCTAAGCGCTTGCCTTGAATGAGTGAACAGCCTACATTCTGGGAATCAAATAGTCCAAAGCTGTTGTGACCACATTGGCTGGTATCACATGTAGAATCTAAACTTGATAAATAAAAATATGCCAATGAAGACGACCAAGCCGGAAAGAATGAGTTCGCCAAAGTCTCCCCAAAAGGTATTGACATAGAAATAGCCACGAAGAGGCGGGCGCACAGAAACGTGGATCTTCCGGGTCTTTCTAGCCAAGGTATCGCTATGGACCACGAAAAGGGTTTGCCGAGATTCATCGTATACATACTTGTCGTCGGGAGGGAGGCCCTCGACGACGAGCTTACGCCCATGATAAATGAGCGAAGGAATATATATCTCTGTCTCGCGTGAGGTGCCTTCTTTGGTTGGTGTCCATTCATAAGTAAACTCCCCGGTATTCATCTCGTAATCGAACCTCAAGGGTATCCCTGCGGTCTTTGCCGGGTACGGGCGCACAACGGACGGCAAAATGCGACCGCCATTGTCAAGTGTGAAAGACGTTTGCTCGAGGTCCAAAAGCGAGGAAGGGAGAGCGCGCCGGCAGCTAAACCACGAAAAAGTCTCGCCGTTCCAATTGTCGCCATGGGTATCTGTGTTGTCTGGGTTATAGTGCCACAATCTGTTGTCATCTAAGACCGCAGAGACAGCGTCAGTGAACTCGGGGCACTTACGTGAAGCTGGCAAGAGACCGCTCTAACGCAGTCATAAGAGCATCCATCATCCGGTATTGGAATATCCAGCTGTCCGTCATGAGCGCTTCCTTGTTGCTGGTAACAATGAGGTCAGTCAGCAAATACGTCCAAAGGACACGCACTTCATGTCCATGGGTACCCCGCACTCGCCAATGAGAATAGGTACCTCGCCCAAAACGTTGTTCCCAGCGTTGATCACGTTCTGTATCTGCAGAGAGTAGTTATCCCGAGCACCTTTCTGCCCCCAATAAAATGCCTTCAGGGGAAACATTCCCTGCAGAACGAATGAGGATTGGACTCGCAAATGGGTATGTAAATGTAGAAATCTCACGCGTGACAGCCCCTGCACATTAACAGTAAAGTCCCCGAATTCCTTTGTGAAGAGTGCATTTAGGTCGTACCTGAAACCAGATGAGGATGCATGGCCGATAGAGGCATCAGATCACTCTCTCACCAATGCGGAGCAAAAACCATATTGGACACTTGGTTTTCTTTGGTCCATGACGGCGGACAGAACTGTACGGAAGATTGAGATACAATCAATCCACGTACAGAAAGCTAGGGATCAGATACCTCGTTAGGAATTGGCTCCACAAAGAGCATTTTTTCTCTAGGGACAACGCTATGGACACGCTCCGCCCAACGCTTCACAAATGGGTAATAGAAATCCATGTACCAATCCACCTGTGGATGATCACTTGGCGATTAGTACGACCTAAACCGCTGAAAGGAAACTATACCTTGCGTCCGCTAGTTGGATGTTTTGCAAAGTAATTCTCGCGCAAAACGACACCTTCGTTTTTAGTCTTATCCCATCCCCATACGCCATGCATCTCCCACACACATTTACCTTGCGTAGGACCATCGGGTCTCCATGCCGGACGTTTGTCAGGGTTCAATATGTTATGGGAGGTCATGCGAGTGGGCATCGGAAAGGACCGAGTCCAGTGAGAAACCAGGGTAGGGTATCCAGAACCCAGCATAAAGGATTGGAATGCAGAAGCTAGAGAAGCATGACAATCCACTTCACAGGGGTTAAACATGGCCACTTACGAACGTGAGACAAGTGCAAGTCCGTGTTGTAATCAAACTTGTGGAGAGAAGGAAGGTCTATGTATCCTCTGTGAGGTTCATTCATTATCTGGCAGCGATCAACGGTTGAGATCGCGTTATATCAGGATTACAATTACCTCGAACCCAAGTAACCCTTGCAAGTCACCTAGCGTCTGAGCGACGACTGTGTACATATCTAGGAATGCATCCTGAAGGTATTGCTGAACAGATTGAACGTCCCCATTGGGGGTTGTAATCTTGAGCTTTGGTGCGAATATGTCACCCGCCCAGAAACATGTCCTAGAGAGTACAAAACTGAGCGAGAGTTACTGGTCGCTAGATTTGACTAACGCCATAGTAGCAGCAGCAAGCTTTTGGTACCCGCACGGCCAAATGCCGCGCTCGGCTTCGACATGGCCGCCACCCTTGACGCCCAAGAGCCATGCGGCCCCGGACTCCTCCAAGGCATGCAAATCGAATCCGATATTCTCAAGAGTCCATGCAGGCGCACCGGAACCCCCAGAGTATCTCGACCAGACGTCCTGATGAACAACGACGAACGCAGACAAACCGTATTCTGGCAGTAGGGACAGCAGTTTCTTGACATACGTCAAGTACTCCATATCGTAGATCCCCCTACAGACATTCAGTTGGAACATCGACACTTTCTCAGCAACTTACGGGCCAGCATGTTCAACCGCTTCCCAGGTGACAAGAAAACGAACTGGAGACTCCGACATTAATCCAACAAAGGGCGATATCGTATCCAACGTACTGAATGATAAACCCCATCTCCTCAAGCGAGCAAAATGCTGAGGTGCTTCTTCGAGAGGGAAAGGACGACCGACGAACGTGACTGAGTCGTGGTCGGCAGGAAACGAGCCGTGGTCGTGGTCAACCGGGCTACCCGACAGTCAGCATTCAGTACAGTGAGGCCACGACAACTGGCGCATCACACACATTTTACTCGAACCAGACACGTTAACGCCTCGAAGGCTACAGACACGTCCATACGCGTCGACAAAATGACGCCCTCGTCGCTCGATCTTGCCGCCGGTGCCTGCCGGTGACCAGTCATGAGCATATGTCGTTCTTGACCCTGGTGTGTAGTTGGGCGTCTGCGAAGGGTGAACCTGCATCCGAGTCAGCGTGAAAACATCAGGAACGACTAATGAAGCACCAAACCTTTTCTGTGATCGAGGCTTGTGCAAGACTTGTCCCTGCATCGTCGAGAAAAACGAACGATGATTCTGAATCCGAAGGGCTATTCATCACGCTGCAGTGCTCCTTGAACACGCAGTCGGTTAGTTGGCAAATTCCGAAAAGGGTAATCAGTTGTTTGGCAAAGGCTTTAGATCCAAACAACTGTCATATTACATGATACTTGTCATACGGTAGGCGTTCAGCTTTTGCTAATCGCGCACCTGAAACTATGTTTCGTACCTTCTCCTTCCTTCCCATCGCCCGGCGCACAACAAACTATCCACTCCTATTCACTCGATCTTTATCTGGTCTCAGGTTGGACGGCGCCCAACTGACCATTCTGGGCAAAGCTACCTTCTCGCATCAGTGGTTACGGGATTCATGCCAGTGCCCTTCATGCGTTCACCCCTCCACGCAACAGAAGCTTTACAAATCTTCTGATATTGCGACCGACATTCGGCCCGCTCCGGGTGGTTTAATTATCACCCCGGGCGGTGTCCATATCCGGTGGATCGACGGTCATGTATCATTCTATGAAACTGCTTTCCTGGAACGGTATTCCTCTCCATCCGCGCTGCGTCGATACCATCGCGATAGGGAGCAAATACTTTGGAACGGACCCTCGGCCTTGCGCGCCCAAGATCTTTATATTCCGTACGAGGAACTGATCAAGCCATCGCGCCTGCTCGGCGCGATTGATCAGCTCACGCGGTATGGCCTGCTCTTTGTTAGGGGCGTACCGAACGAACAGACCTCGAGCGACGCTTGCGAACTTCGCAAGCTAGCGAATATATTTGGCGAGCTACGCACCACTTTCTACGGCGAGTTGTGGGACGTCAAGAATGTCCGCAACAGTCGTAACATTGCCTATACCAACCTCGATCTGGGCTTGCACATGGATTTGCTGTATGGACATGATCCGATTTGATGATTCGAGACACTCTCATTAAGGTTCTTTGCAGTTACTTCCAACACCCACCGCGATACCAAATCCTGCATTGCTTGCGCAACCGTGCTGTGGGTGGCACTTCGATCTTTGTCGACGCCCTTGATGTAGCGTCATTGCTGAGACACTCCCATCCGGCAGACTTTGACGTCTTGGCAACGACACTTGTTCCCTTCCACTATATAAATGACGGACATCATCTGCACTACGAACACCCAACCATCGAACTAGATGCGCACATCTCGCACGACAGTTTACCATCCGTTGAGCTGCCTATCAAGCATATTAACTATTCCCCACCATTTCAAGCACCCCTTTTGAGCTCAACCCCGGCGCCCTTTTATACGGCTCTCGGGAAATTCGCTGCACTACTGAATGATGCGGCTAATCGCATGGAATATACCTTGCGCGAGGGGGACGCCGTTCTCTTCGATAACCGAAGAGTGCTTCATGCGCGCACGGCCTTCACGGATGCCCTCGGCAGCGGCGAATCATGTGAAGAGGAGGCAATTCGTTGGCTCAAAGGTTGTTATCTTGAGGCGGATGCCATTCTGGACCGAGGCAGGATACTGAGGGCTAAGTTAAATGGGATCGACTAATACGTTGCATTCAAGCCTCTGGGTTATGTGCCAGAAGGCTTCACAATGGCATAGGACAGTGGGGGTCGTACAAATATCAATGAACCAGCGAATTCCTTTGACGTTGCCTTGTTGAGCACAATCCGATCCTACAATTTACCTTTCTCTGCAATTTTGATGAACGCAACACCGTTGCCTAAAGCAACCTGAAGGAGGGACGCTCAACATCAGGTGGGGACGCATGGTACATAAATTCAGTACTAACCTTGCCCGAGGTAACATTCTTGGTGATGAATGTAATCTCGGTCGTCCCATTGGGGCCGGTGCCTACTTCCCATGCTTGCGTCTCCAGTTCATCGCCAGGTTTGACAGGCGATGTGAAACGAACGCCAAACATTTTCAGTGCGCGCGTATCGCTTTTCGCAACCTCTTGAATCAGACCACGAGCCACGAACCCATAGGACGACAAGCCATGCAAGATGACGTCGCCAAAGCCCAACGCCCTGCCTACCGCGGGGTCTGGATAAGAGGTCTTGTGAGTGCAGACTCCAATGTTTGTAAACGGCAATAACGTACCGATGTGAAGGGGATTGTAATCACCGCTGAGACGGTAGACAAGTGCCTGCTCTGGGGTCGTCTTGTCTCTGATCACCCAGTCCGGTTTACGGTCCTTTGGAATTGGCTTCGCTTGGGGGGAACCTGAGATCACTTTGGAGAATTTGTCGCCATTTGCTTTGACACCCAGATAGAACGATGAACTCTGCAAGGAAGAGTATAATAGGAAAGAATTCGTGAGAATAGCAACATACTCACGAAAAGCTTGGCATAAACTGTGCCGCGGGGATCTACGAGTAACGACTCACGCTCGATGATGATGCCAGATTCTAGGGATTCACGGTGGGAATAGGTTACGAAAATGACAGGAACGACTCACTATTTTCATGGACTGCACAGATTCTGCTTGACAACTTCCACCCTGGCCCGCTTGCAGCCGGCAAGTCCTTCAGGATTTCGATGCTCTGAGTAGCGTGAACCTAGAGTCGTATTTCGGTTGATTGAGCAAGCGAGCGGGGAGTCAATTTGCGTACCACCCTGTCGGGCTTGAGCTTGGGAAGGCCAGGAATAGGGTCGGCACTGAGTTTGCTCGCAAAAAGTGATACATCAGTGTCAGTGCCTATCACATGTCGGCATTTAGACCTTTGATTCGAGCGAAAGCATTTTCACGCACCCTTTAACCCAAGCACGACGGGGTACGTTGGCAAAGGAGCCCATGCCTTGTCTAGGGTTTTTTCGTCGTGGTGATCAATGTGGTCAACAAAGTTGACGTACCAAGTTCTACGAGCAGATCGGTCAAGTGTAACGGTGGCGCATGGGACACAGCTCACCATATACGAGAGACAGATCATCCTTCTTTGCGCCAACACCGAGTGCGTAGACAATGATATCCTTCTTGGTCCACGAAACCTGAAACGCTCATCATACAGGCAGTGGACAAGACGAACAAAACAACTTACGGGTTGATCGGCCACTCTGTGACCGACTGCTTTGCCAAGATCGTAGCTCATTTCAGAGGACGGTGACGCGATCGGGACCCGTGTTGTGGGATGCGTGGGAGATACTTACATAATTCAATATATACTTTTTCGTTTTATTTATTTATTTATTCTTTGCTCGGTGTCGTAATTCGAGAATTCATCGAATTCTTGGCAAGTCCGCACTCCAAGCACGCCAAAAGCCATGGGCTGGTCACGCTAGATGAATTTAAGTAAGAGACGATTGTCCACGTTCGAATATATACAGCTTGTTCGCCGCTCACCTTTCATCTTGCAGGACATGGGCCCTTCTCCCTTCCGTCCCCCGACATTGGCCGCTCTTGACGACCCACAGTTCCAACCCCCCAAAGTCTACGTCGAGGGGACCTGGTTGTATGGAGCCATCGTCACTGGCATTCTCTATGGCATCGTTGTCGCTCTTTATTTCATGTGTGCTCGTTCACTCTGGGGTCGCATCCGTTCCCGTGACAGCGCTCAGAAGAAACATTGGTTCTTCTTCATCTATGTCAATGTCGTCTTTGTATTGAGTACCCTCTACGTCGCCGCCAATGCTCAGATCACCCAATACGGTTTCATAAACTACAGAGACTATCCTGGCGGTGCGTTCTCTCCCGTACGGTCACTCGGCATAATGACAAGCTTCTTTTCTTTCTTCAGGTCCTAGCGAATACGAAATAAACACGTCGTCTGCACCTCTGAACGCTGCTTTCGTTGCCTCAAACTGGTGTGCAGACGCCCTCATGGTGAGCTTATTGGGCTCTTACGCTTCCCTCGACAAACTCACTCTTTCACAGATATGGCGCTGCATCGTAGTATATAGAGACAGTAGGTTTCACTTTATCGTCACCGGATTCGGGAGTGTGATGATACTCGCATCTGTTGGTGAGTAGCTCTTTCTTCCGGTGGACCCTGCTCACCTTTGCTGGCGGTTGCAGTCACTGGTTCCCTCTGGATCACCATCGTGTCGCAACCTGTACAATCCGCGAACGGTTGGATGTCCTTCGCGTTCCTCTTCCCCTATCTTTCCGTTTCCCTCGCTATCAACATCCTCGTCTGCCTTCTTACCGTTTTTCGCCTACTCTACCACCGAGCATGCATCTCAAAAGTCCTTGGCCCCGCATACGGTAGACTCTACACCAGCTTTGCAACCATGCTCGTAGAAAGTGCTGCTGTCTATGCGATATGCTCATTGTTGTACCTCGTTCCCTACGCCATTAACAGTCCATTGGCCAATGCATTCATGCAAATCCTTGGCGAGGCTCAGGTGACGTGTTTCCTATTGCGCTCCCTGTTACAGTGATTGACGGTTTCGCTCTGAATCTGTAGGTCATCGCACCTCTTCTCATCATTTACCGTGTTTCAGAAGGCAAGGCCTGGACAACAGACATGGCTTCCCGCCTTACGACCCCTGGTGCCCAGGCCATGCGTCGTGTGTCGATTCAGCCCAATCGCAACAACTCACACCCTCAGAAACTTGTCGACGTCCAATTTGCTCAACCCAGCGGGGGCGAAAGTTTGGACAGATTCGGAGATGAAGAGGGCAAGCACTCATCCATGTACCCCCCGTCAAATTGACCACCGGAACAATATCAGCGCAAAGTATGTGATTGGAAATCTGTCGGACGTTGGGTGGTTTTCCACCCTGTTTGCGTTGATCTGCGTTGCCACACCAAAATTCAATCTCTTTCTTGTGTCGTTCCACGTCTCGATCGGTAATTACATATATCCGTGTAAATCTATTCCCCCTGGCTGTATCTGTATTGTTTGCCGAGCAATGTTTTACATTTTGCTATCTCACGACACGGGCATTAGCGGGAGACATGTCGATAAGATATCAGGTTTTACACAATTACACAGATGGTCATATCATGTCGGGGTGACACCATTTTTCCAGGATTGTGCATCTCATTACTGCCCTATATGTTTGCAACGTGGATTCTATACTTGCTGTACTTCCAGCCCTGACGAACCCGTATGTAGTCATCCTTGTTTCATGAAGCGTTGATATCCTGTCACGAGCAAGAACACAGGGTCCCAATCCCACGATTCCATCGGTACAATCTCACGGATGGTTATCGCGGCATCACTGGCCCAGGGACACTTGCCATCGGTCACAAGTTCATACATAGCGTACCTAGCTATTTAGTTTGGCTAGGGGAACGTTTCAGAGTTCAGGGACATTGATCGACTCGATCGAGTCTGGCGACCGCTATGAGCAACGAAAAGAATTTTCGTCGGTGTGGGAGATACTTTGTTTGGGCTAGCTCGAAAAGAAGTTCTGAAATCTGATGAGAAATAATCTGCATCAAGTACCTTTCATGATTTTGTACTATGCCATCTTTGACAAAGCCCCGTTTGCTGAGAACGCAAAAGACAAAGGACCGCACAAGACCCGCTCGAAAGCTCACCGAAGCGAAATTTATTGCTTGTTTACGGACAAATTTACATGGGTTGCAAACGAACTAAGCAAATCCAATGTACAACAATTCGATACTCTTGTCCTGCTTACTTTCCTATCTAGTACGTGACGAACTTGAGAACGAATTCAGCGGTCGGTCGGACGACATCACGCTATCCGATTACCCGCTTTCAGACATGCAGATACAGGCCAGTGTCCTTCCTGATCTTCGTCATCGCTATATCGGAGGATTAGATCAATTCGAGTTTCTACGGGGATGTGACAGACCGGCGATGATTGCACTGCCAACACCACTTCCGTCCTCGGCGTGGTGCGTCACGATGTTACTAAACCCCAGTGATGGGTCAGAAAGCGGCGGGGAAGGTGTCATCTACGTCCTTACCGGCCCTTGTCCCCAAAAATGTCCTGAAGTCCTTCGTGTACCCTGTCCGCAAAACCAGGGTATTTCTACTCACGGGAAAGCGATCAATGCCTTTGTCGGGAAAGGAAGGAAAGAATTGAGGTTCACATACATTGTACAGACTGCCGTCTGC
>JBBPLR010000022.1:70369-88492 GCA_038089915.1 Sutorius australiensis
TGAAGTCCTTCGTGTACCCTGTCCGCAAAACCAGGGTATTTCTACTCACGGGAAAGCGATCAATGCCTTTGTCGGGAAAGGAAGGAAAGAATTGAGGTTCACATACATTGTACAGACTGCCGTCTGCGCCTACAGAGCACCCTTCCTCCAAGTACCCCATCTTCTTTACAATTGCGGCAATTCCACACGAACTTAATCGCGCTGCGCGTCGTCCGATCAGTTTAGCGAGGGCTCGGAAGAATTGCCGTTCGGCCAGTGTCGTTTCAAGGGCGAAAAAGTGAGTGAATATGCCAATGACCATGAGGAGCTCATCTGTCGGATCACTGGCAAAACATCAGCCCATAACGAACCACTGTCGAGAAGCGGCGGGCAAAAACCAACGAAAGTGGACCTTACCTCTCCATCAGGGACAAAAAGGCGGTATCAAAACAATACGGTTTCTCCAGCTTGTATGTATTCTGACCGAGGAAAAGGACACCTTCATCGATGAGCTCACAAAGAACCAGTCGGAGGATTTCACCCAGATATCGACCCGAGATGAGTTTCTTGGTAATCACGAGCAGCGGGTGGGGTGAATAGCCGGCCACGATGAGCAGGGAGTCTTGACATAGGGCAGTGCGCAGTTACTCACCTCGAATGCTTGCTCACCAGGCTTGTTTGATGTATCATCCACAATCGCGTCATATTTAGTCCGTGGAAGATGTTCATGCTCAAACGAGTCGAAGGCACCCTGAGCAACAGAATACACTTGTAACTCATCCAGAATAATAGGAGCATGACATACCCATTCGCAATTGATCCCCATATCAACGTCGGGAGGAATGCCTAGGTTTCCAACCTTGGGAATATTCCTGACATGTTCCATGTATGCAGCATTACAACCTGTCCCAAAGATGACGGCTATCTTGGTTCTCGGGTTGACGTAGTGAGACGCGATGAGTGTGCCGGTGGTGTCATTTATAAGTGCCGTCAAGTGTACAGGAAGGTTCTGGATACGCAAGGAAACAAGTTGTTAACATCATGCAACCAACACCACATCAGAGGAGAAACCCACGAATTTTGCAAGGGACTGTTTGAACATCGCAGCAACGTCTCTACCCTCTGTATTGGGTGCTCCGAAGCCTTTCGTCCAACGAATCAATTCACCATGATCAATCCGTTCTTGTCTTCATCAAGGACACAGAACCAAAGACAGGCGCATATATTCCCATATCGCCCAGAGCCCCAGATTGTGAAGTTGGTGCGATGAAAGACCGAAGGATCGATCCAGGTCACGGATAAGAACAAGCAAAAATGCTTCAGCCAGTTTAAATCCCGAGTTAGACCCGAACTTACGTGCATGGGTACGAGAACTTTTAATAGACACGAAACCAAACGTCAGCGTCAAGTTTTGACACATTTTGCCACAAAGATCTCAAGTAGGGATGCATCACTCACAGTGAACCCCAAGGGCAATATCTGACCCTCCTTCAACATGCCTGGGCCATCACCGGTGTTCGAGTCGATGAACGTTTTCAGGCACTCTGCACAGAAATCGAATAGCTTTTGGCCGTCGTCATGTTTCTGTTCCTCGGCGAGACGGTACTTGGTCTGCGTAAGCTCAAATTTGCCATCGCCCTGCAAGGTAACAAGGCAGACTCGGAGGTTCGTACCACCTGAAGATGGGAACCGTGATATCGTAATTAGGGGTTATATCGAGTGGATGAACAAACGGGACGTACCAAGATCCACGGCTAGGTAGTCACCAGTCTCCTGACCAGATGGCCACCCAAAGACGAAAGTAGGGATCATAGGCTAAGAAGATATTCAAGTGACAACCATCAGCTGACAGCTCGATTTCCCTTCGAGACGCACACATAGGGACGTGACAGAAGAGGTCGTGCGAGTATGTGAAGATCGACGTGCACAATCCAAATCTTAACGAACGACACAAATCGAGCGAATGATGAGAACTTTACTCCTCCCACGTCAATCGGAAATGTCCTTGATAGTCGATCAACGGAATTTTCGTGTTCCGAGTGTTTCCATCTCCACGCAGCGATTTCCAACAAGTAAGGAAAAGAAACAAATGCGGAAAGCGGGATCTGGGACGCCGCAAGATGGAGTACGTACCACAATCTGATTGTACTTTGCTAATCCCAGCTCAAGGCACTCGGTGAATGCTTCGACGATCATACGCATTCTCTGAGGCGTCAGAGTAAATCTGTGCCATACACCCAAGGAAAGTAATGATTTCCGAAGGCGGCAAGTGAGATGCGGCTTAGTCGCGAGCTATCTCAGAAAATGAAAGGTAAGACTGACAAAGTCTCGTATTTCCTGAGGTGGTCCGCCATGGTCCTAAAAGAATATAAATAGTAAGCGGGGAGAAAGTATCGCAGTGCGGGACCCGACAGTGGGACCGTACCTTTTGGTAGCATGCGGGAGGTCTTCCTCGTCTTGCGTGCGGGTATGAATGGCGATCGTCTGACCCGAAGGCAGGACGACGCTACCGCTGCCACGACGCGACGCTGGCATGATTCCTCGACGATTATTCGGTCGGATAGCAATGGAATGGTCGTGGAAAGTGTTAGAAACGTGAAACGGATAACGCTTGCGGAGCTCCATCGCTCAGGGTCTTTCGGAACCTGATCGTGGAAACCAAATGACTTATTTATCCAACCTTAATTCACGACTTCAATTTCTCTGAACGTCGTCATGATTGGTCTCAAAGGAACTTTGAATGTACGTTTTCATGTTCTCGTTCGGGAAACGCTAATGATAGATAATAGGTGATAGACAACTCCGGCGCGCTCCTCGTCGAGTGTGTCAACGTCCTGAAACAAAAAGTCAACAATGGCTGGGGGTCGGTCGGCGACGAAATCGTCTGTGTCGTCAAACGGGCTCGTCCACTGACCGCTGCACAAGCGGCTTCTGCGACTGCGCTGAAAGTGCGTAGAGGAGACGTCCGCCGCGCATTGATCGTACGCACCAAAAAAGCGGTGAGAAGACCCGACGGAAGGTTCGTCAGGTTCGACGACAATGCTGCGGTATTGTTAAACAACAAGAGGGAGATGTTGGGCACGAGAATAGGTGGAATTGTCAGTGCAGATTTACGGATGAAGGGTTGGGGAAAGATCGTCAGTTTAGCACCCAAGGTTCGCGTTCGACGTGGGTTCCCGGAAGACTAACTCGTACTCCCATTCCAGGTCATATAACCAGCAGTTTTCGATCATACTCATTCAGATACCCCAGCTAGACACTTGTAGCGCGCGCCCATGATGCTTTCATGACTGGCGTCATTCTTCTGCGATACTAAACAAGTGTTGATAGTGTCGAGCGATCCTGCTAGTGTCAACATGCATAGGCATCTCTCCTTCCGACGGGGTGATTCAGCTTTGTTTCAAGCTGTTTCCTTTGGCATAGCCTAGTGTCGGCATCGGTTATATAATTATGTTTGATTCCCAAGTGTTCTTGGTAGTATTATTGATGGGATTCCCATCGACACGTACGCCGACTTCCCAACTCCCCTGCGCTCGTATTCCCCGTGTGTTGTTTGTCTCATGCTTCGGTTAACGCCTTTCCGTACCATCTTGTCTCGCAGCAGCGCGAGTGTGAGAGCCCCTGTGGCACTTCGTTACCTCCCCCGCGTGCGTTATGCCAGTACCAGTAACTCCTCCAAAGCCACGTCGCTCCCAGTGTTGTTGTGTGCCTTGACTTGCACTCTTCTAGGCTATACCATTGGGTCATCAGCTGATCTGCCGTCTCCGCTGGTTTCTCTCGGTTTCGAGCGTCGACAAGATTCCACTGAGGAGAAGGAGCCGACATACGGAACCCCGGCAGATTTCCAGAAAGCCGTGCAAGAGTTAAGGGTCACTTTTAGTGGTGGAGACTACGAACCTGGGGTTGTTAGCACCGACCCGGATGACCTCCAAATACATGGATTTTCAGAGAACGATCACCATGCTGGTGCGTGTTATCTTCTGTTGATTGCGGAACTCTTATCACCCATCGTTCTATGCTTATTGTCGCTAACCATGTATCTGCATGGGTCGCACTCCACAGGTGCCTTTCATACAGTAGTCGTGTACCCAAACAACACGGACGACGTAGTTAAGGTCGTTAAGATAGCCAACAAGTATAGGATGCCAATAACACCCTTCTCGGGTGGAACAAGCCTCGAGGGGAATTACCGGGGGGTGAGCTCTTTTTGTCCCTTGGACTCGTTCGGTATTCCCATCAAACTCATGTCCCATTGACCCTTGCGGGTTTGTTCGTGGCTGACATCGTGTAGCATGCAACAGGTGGTATCTGTGTTGACATGTCCAACATGGACAAGATCCTTGAAATTCATGGTCCGTATATCTTTCCTAAGCCATTCCAGACAACCAAACCTAACTGTCGTAATCTGTCTCTTCGTGTCACCGGATACGTCGGATCATTCACCATAATGATGCAATGTCCCGCGAGACAGAGCAAGACTCGGATATTGTGTGTCAAGCCGGGGCCGGATGGATGGAGATCAACGAAACGTTACAAAAGAGGGGTGAGTGTCCTTTATCATCGCGCTGGTATTGGAAGCGAATTGAACACATGGCTGTAATGGTCCCACTTTGATAGGTATCCCGTTATTCTTTCCTGTGAGTACAGTGATTTCCCGACTTCTACCTCTACGAGCAAACTAATTACCCTCAGCTGGACCCTGGCCCTGGTGCTACGATCGGTGGCATGATGAGCACAGGATGTTCCGGGAGTATGTTCCTCCTCATTCGATCTGACCAAGGTTGACAACTCTTCCTGAAGCCAATGCTGTGCGGTATGGAACGGCCAAGGGAGAGTGGATTATTAATGCCGTATGTCCGTTCATTATCGCTCTTATTGTCATTGAGATCCGGGACTGCATATATTTTATCACTTTGCCTCGATCCTTTTTCTGAAACTCGCCAACAACCTTTACAGACAGTGGTCCTTCCCTCTGGAGAAGTCATCAAGACACGCCAACGTTCCAGGAAATCTTCGGCGGGTTTTGACCTAACGAAGTTATTCATTGGTGCGGAGGGTACCTTGGGAATCATTACTGAAGGTAGGTTCATTCTCGTATTTTGCACTTCCGTGCTTGTGACCCGTTCAAGTCGCTTATGATCGCTTTGTGGGATAGTTACAATTCGCCTGACTCCTGTGCTACCCACAACCGTTGCTGTTGCACAGTTTCCAAACGTCAAGAGGGCGACAGAAGCGGTGATTGATGTGGTGAATCATGGAGCTGGCATTCGTAAGTGTGCTCCTATTGGTTGCTCCGACCCCACTGACCGACAAGCCACATCCGTACTTGCTATAGAATGCGTCGAGCTCTGTGACTCTGAATTTATGCGTGCGACAAACCTATACGGTGCATCCGAACGTAAATACCCTGAAGTTGACTCTCTCTTCTTCAAGTTCCAAGGGCCCACTCAGGCCTCGCTCCAAGAGACGGCTCGAATTGTGGAGCAAGTCATCAAAAAGCACGGTGCCACCGGCTTTGAGCTAGCGCGGAACGAAAAAGAAGCGAAGGATCTATGGGCTGACAGGAAAAACGCGCTGTATTCAGGGCTGGCGCTATTGGAGGGGTCCAGGGGATGGGGCACGGATGTCTGGTTAGTCTTTTCTCCAATGGCTTGTTCGCCCCGTCGCGCAACATTCATCGTTTAACAGCGTTCCGGTGTCGAGGCTCCCTGATCTCGTTTATGAGACGAAGCAGGACATCCAAGAGCTCGGGCTTGTGTCTACTATTGTGGGACATGTCGGTGATGGTCAGTATAAGTGCCTTTCTGTTCACATCTCCCTCCACGTATCTAACTAGACTATAGGCAATTTCCACGCACTGCTGCTCTTTCGGAACGAAGAGGAATTGGGGATAGTCCGAAAGGTGGTACATAAAATGGTTGAACGAGCAATAAAGATGGAGGGCACATGTAAGTCTCTTGTTTTAAATGGACGTGATGCTCGTCGGCCCACCCCTTGGTTGCCCTCGATCTGTTTCCTCACATCGATTTTCTGAAAATAGGTACGGGCGAGCACGGTGTTGGCATTGGCAAACGCGAATATCTTTACTCCGAACTTGGAGAGGGCACCGTCGAATTGATGCGATCTATCAAGGAGACAATCGATCCACTGAACTTATTCAACCCCGGGAAGGTTAATGAACTGACTAGTTGATGTACAGCCAAGCTGACTTTTTTTCCCATTCCGATAGCTATACCCAGACAAGAGCATGAAGAATTTACACAAGTAAGCTTGTCACGATAGCTTGCTGACCTCAAGCATGGTTCAGCTATGCCGTACATATCTCGTAAACATCTGCATCATACCGCTTTTTTGGTAACACAAATGTCAAAGATCTTGAATGTTTATCCTGATTATGGGTTTGTGTTGGAATGATTCATATTACAAGTTCAGTCTAGTCAAAAAAAAGTGGATATTTGAGACTTTGCCATTAGCAGAGATACTAATAATCAGTTCCCAAAATGTACCAAGTCACATGATCATTGGGTGACGGGGAATACCCTTGTTGACAAGAACGCGTCGACAACATCCAGCTATGGGCAGCACGCTCTTCGGAAATCCAGCTCCACAACAACAGCCAGCGACAGGGAATAGTATCTTTGGTGGTACGAGCTCGTCTCAGCAACAGCCAGCGAATGGAGGTGGCCTTTTCGGGGTCACGAGCTCATCTCAACAATCATCGACGACGGGGGGTGGTCTATTTGGAGGTATGACACAACCTGCAACGGCGACGGGCGGGAGCAACTTCGGCAGCACCACGCAGCCCACTACCACTGGAAATACCTTTGGGGGCACGACCCAACCTGCAGCAGGAGGGAGTATATTCGGCGCCACTACACAACCTGCAATTGGAGGGAGTATGTTCGGTGCCGCTACACAGCCAGTAACTGGAGGAAATATATATAGTGGCACAACCGCTCAGCCTGCAGGAGGAACTCCGTTTAGTGGCACGAATACGCAACAAGCACAACAACAAGGAGCGAGCGGTTCGCTGTTCGGTACGCCGACTACGCAACCTCAACAATCGGGCGGGAGTCTCTTTGGAACTGGTACCACTACACAGCAACAGCCTTCCACTGGTCCCTTCGGAACTACGAATGTCGCAACGCAACCTGCTCCTGGTCTCTTTGGTGGCACTGCGACGACTGCACCTGCACAAGGAGGCGGGGTTTTTGGGACCTCTACGACATCCTCGAACCCACTGTTTGGGAATAAAACCCCTTCTAGTATATTCGGAGCTCCAGCCACTGGCGCGTCCACGGCTGCGGGAACGAGTATGATTTCGCCACCAACACTTTTCGGGCAATCGGCTACACAAGCGTCGACGACCACCGCGCAGCCTACCACTCAGCTGTTCGGACAGCCTGCCCAACCACAAACACAAAAACAGGCTGGGGCGTTATTTGGGTCTACCACCCAACCGCCGACAACAGGCACCCTGTTTGGTAGTACCCTTGCTGCCCCGACTTTGGGGACGGGGCTGGGCACGGGGTCTATCCTTGGAACTTTCACGACGAGACCATCGCAGTCGACACTTGGTGCCACTTTCCAGCAACAGGATCCTCAGAGTCAGTTTGTGGCATTGATGCAGAGGATCGATGCCATCGCCGAGGCATGGAACCCAAATTCACCTCTCTGTCGCTTTCAGGTGAGTGTCGTTCGCGGTACGCAAAGCACGGTTGAGTCGAGGAAGTGAATTGACACCGATGATTACCAGCACTATTTCTATAACCTAGTCGACCCTGCGCTCATAAACCAGTACGGTCGGCCTGCCAATGCAACCAACGAGGCTCTATGGCAGAGGGCTGTTAGAGAAAATCCGGATCCTAGTTGGTATGCGGATACACGTTTCAGTGGAGTAGTCGATGCTGAGGTTGCGTTTCAGCATGGTACCTGTGCTAGCTGTTGGGTTTGACGCGCTAAATGCACGCGTTGAAGCGCAGTCTGCACAAGCGACTGCGCAGCAAGAGAAGCTAAAGGTGACTTTACTATCCTGAGTTGTTGGTCTGGATCCTGAATGGGTCGCCAGGAACTCAAAAAGCGATTACAAGCCTTGACGGCGACTCATACAGATACCACGTTGTCACGGCTTCATCGCGCTCTATCACAACATACCCAGTTATCTCAGCGACTTCTCAGGCTGGTTCAACATCTACACCTCCTTATTCCAGCCGTCCGTTCTTCCTCCATCCGCCCCGAGGAAGAGGCGCTGCGAGTAGCACTTGAGGAGATGGAAGAGGATTTGCGGAGACCTGGCGGAATGAGCAAGATGAGAAGCAAATTGAATGAGTTGTGGGCACTGGTAGGGGCTATTAATGCGGCCAGAGAGCGCGGAAAGAAAGCCGGAGGTGAAGGTGGGGTAGAATGGACAGTTGTAGATGAGGAAGGCTTGAAACAAATAACACAGGTTAGTCATCTTGCGCCGGGACTGTGATGAATAACTGATAGAGAGTTGCAGATACTGTCCGACCAACAAGCTGGACTGCAACACCTGACGAAGATACTACAACGGGATTTGAAGGATCTCTGCGTGATCATGGGAACGAACGGAGAACGGGAAGATGGTCATACAAGTGCGGAGATGAGGTTCTCTGCATCACCTTCTCTATTGAATAGTTCAACGTCGACGCTGCGTGCGAGTACTCTGCAATGACCGGCGTTACTTGGCAGATAGAGTACCTGCTGTACTACGATTATGTTCGGGTAGAAGAACAAAGGGAGGGGGCGTGTGAGACCGCGTCGTAGCGAAAAAGTAATCCTAATCTCGAACCACAAGTCGGACATCTCCAGGCTCTGCGGTGCATCCATCCACAACTAATCCGCGCGGTAGTCAACGCGACGTTCTCAACGACGACCAAGACACGTTTGTATCTTCGGTAGTGACCAGAAACCACGATGCGTTACCGCACACTCGAGATACGTTGGCACGACTCTAAGCCCATCTCGACTTGCGATTTTCAACCCGTTTCTTTCAAAAAAGCGCGTCCGTCTCAGGAGAAGAATTATGCATCTCAATCCTACAAGCTCGCGACAGGTGGAGAGGACAATCATGTTCGGGTACGTCGACTTCTACTTAGACGCGCCGGTGGCCTCAACCCTCACCGAACACGCATATAGATATGGGTGGTACACCCCAACATCTTGCCCCCATCCATCGTAGAATCGGGCGATGCCCATGTTGCGCCGCGGCCACCACGCGTCGAGTACCTCGCGACCCTCAGCAAGCATTCTGCACCGGTCAACGTTGTGCGGTTCTCTCCGAACGGTACGTGTCCTTGACCTCATGTTGATTATTTGCTCATGTATAATCGCTCTATGTCTAGGAGAGCTCATTGCTTCAGCGGGAGATGGTACGTTTGATGTGGTGACAGTTGGAAATTTGGCTTACAACTCCACGTCACGCGCTCAGATGGCATGATCATCATCTGGGCTCCATCGAGCACCCCACCATCTATGTCATATGGGAGTGACCTCAGCGCTGAGGACCTGCAATACGAAAAGGAATACTGGAAACCTCGAACCACATTCCGGTTAGTTTTCCATTCAGTCCCGTTGCTTCGCTTCCTTTGGTTACGGTGGACCTAACGGCATTCTACGCTGTCTAGTTGCACCACCATGCAAGTGTACGACCTTGCATGGAGCCCGTCGGGGGAATATATCCTTGCCGGCAGTACCGACAATTGTGCGCGCGTTTTCACTGCGGCAGACGGTACGGTCCTTTTCCTCTTCTGTTCTTTTAACTCATCGTGCACGCGTCAGGTAATTGTGTTCATGAAATAGCTGAGCATAGTCACTACGTGCAAGGCGTCGCTTGGGATCCCTTGAACGAATACATTGCCACGCAAAGCAGTGACCGCTCTATGCACATTTACCGAATCTCGACCAAACAGGGATCATTCGAGGCTCACGCGGTGGGGAAGAACACCCGCATGGCATTCAACCATTCTCGCACGCCGAGCACGCAAAGCCATATCAAGGGTGGATTCAAGCGCGAGTCCACCAGTGATGTGGAGAGCGCTTCTGTGGATCAGAAGGAAGAGAAAGACTTTCCCCAGTCAAGCAATAACAATAGTGCGATCGCATATCCGCCGACTCCTGCTACATCCGTTGCGAGCACACCTTCTACCATGTTTCCCCCACCTACTTTTGAAAGACCATCTTCCCGGCGCTCCTCATTCAGTGGCTCGAATGCTCCTTCGTCACCCGCCCATTCTCACTTCTCTAGATATGGCCGTTCTCCTTCCCCAATGCCTCCTCTCCCCGCTATACGCGCCTTACCGTCTCCAGCATGGTCGACCATAAAGTTATACGGAGATGAGAGTTTCACCAATTTTTTCAGGAGGTTGACGTTCAGTCCTGACGGTGGTCTGTTGCTTACACCGGCTGGACATTTCGAGGACCTCTCTTTCAATGCTAGGGCCAAAGGGGACGAGACACCTTCTAGGGGCAGGAAGGGCCGGTTGTCTGACAAGAACAATTCAACCGCAACGCAGAGCCAATTGACCAACCCGAACTCCGTGTCGTCCGTTTTCATTTATTCTCGCGCGAACTTTGCACGTCCACCTATCGCCCAGCTTCCTGGACACAAGAAGGCATCCATCGCGGTGCGCTTCTCTCCCGTCCTTTATGAACTACGACATGGTGTCGTCGGTGGCGGAGCCGAAGAGACGAAAACGGCTGACTTGGAGAAAAACAAGGAGGGACAGCTAGCTGTTGATCTTACCAGCGGATCTGGTGGTCTGGCACACGAACCACCTGCTCCTTCGCTTTCTCCAGGAACAGATAAAGCACCCACTTCCCAGCCCCCAGCCGCTGGGTCTGAAACATTGACGCTGCTCCCTCCTTCGCCGCATCCACCAAAACAGTCCAATTTGAACCCGTCTTCGCCTTCAAAGACTCCTACACCGGCTGTCTCCTTACCCTCCACTGGGTCTGTATTTGCGCTCCCGTACCGGATGCTATATGCAGTGGTGACAATGGACACTGTCGCCATCTATGACACACAACAAGCCGGTCCAGTCTGTCTTTTGACGAAATTGCATTACGACGAGTTTACGGACGTGTCATGGTCCGTGACGTCCCGTCGCTGAAATCTGAAACTTGGTTCACTGATGAACATGGCTGTATAGGTCCCCAGATGGACAGACTTTGGTGCTGTCCTCACGGGATGGGTATTGCACGCTCATCGTCTTTGACGAGATACTCTCAGCACACCATACCCAACAGTCAACCCTCCAGCTGCAATCGATCGCTCAGCACAACTTCGTCCCTCTTACATATACGGCATCCTCGATCCCTACTCACGCCGCACCGTCGACGCCAGCTAATGCGTCTGTGGGACTCCCCATCATTGCACCGCCAGTAGTCCCTGCGAAACGGACACAGCCGCAAGGAAACGAGCCATCCCGACAGCAGGCGCCAACTCCTAAATCGACGGTCGAGGACGCCGGCTCCAGCGGGAGCGGCACCAACATAAATAAGCCCGCTGCAGTTGAAGCAGTGAGAGACCAGCCGCCGAAGAAGAAACGGAGGGTTGCATTAACACGGGTTGGTGATATTGGAGCATGAATCGTCGGTGGTTATTTATGTCCTATTCACTTCATGCGTCAGACGAGTTGCTCCTGTCGTACATTACACACCATCTAGTTCTTGTTTCTTGTCCTCCTTTCGATTTTGATCTGGTCTCGCGTCGTTCATCCTTGAATGATTTTTCTTTCAAGGACCGCCGTGGTGATTTATGTACTCGTCGAACTGTACATGTACTCTGAAATTGATGCGATGCGGTGTTGTTAATTCTGTCATACAATGCGTGTCAGAACGGTCGTGATCCAACCCAGCTGGCTCCTCCATCCCCTCTGTAGAGATACACCAATACATGTGTCGCGTATTCGAACTCGAACACCTCATCCGGTTTTGTTCTTGCTCCTCTTGCCAACCTGAGCTTGATAGCCGCTCTTGATGGCATTGACGGATCGTCGTGAGCCACATGACTCGCAGGACATGAAGAATATACGGTTCTCCTTCGTGAGGAGGGTATCCGGCGATTTGCATGTTTTGCAGGTGACATACTCGACTGCGGGATGCCACCGAGCGTTAGTAACAAATCATCCCTTGTACGCAGATCTGGATTGAGCTCGGACTGACCGATATATCTCCTCAACACATTCTCTACTTGTTTAGGCTGGAAGCGGCCCTTGATGACCAACCTACCTGCGCCGTCGACACTTCCCGTTGTACCCATCTCTGCAAAGAGAAATTGGATGACGTGCTCGGGAGATCTGTGCATACGCTTGCAAATATCCGCGACGTTTGCAAAGATGGAACGGCGAACGCCTTCTCGGAGGATCTGGGGTGGGGCGATGGTGTACCGCTTTCCTGCCGAGGTAAGGAGCGAAGGATTAGAGGCGTGGAGGGAGGCGTAGAAACGTGTTAGGAGCTCAACGGAGAGGGTCATGAGGATTGTCAAACCCAAGTCCAAGTGAAGGTGGCTCACCTCCTGATATGTGTAATCACGGTCGCTCCCAAGCCAAAGCTCACTACCAGAGTCAAGGCCAGTAGGTACTTCTGGTCTTGCGAACGGATCATCTCCGAGTTCCGCTTCGTCGAACTCGTTGAGGTGCTCTCCGTCGTCAATCTCAACCTCGTCTGCGCCCTCTGCAGCATCTTTCGCTTTCGATTCCTCGAGTTCCTTTTCAAAATCTTCCATTGCCTTTTTCTTGGACGATTTCTTCTTCTTCTTCATGTCTGAGAAGTCGAGATCTTCGGATGGTATTGGGGCAGAGGGACCGCCTGCTGGTGCAGATACGCCGGAGCCATCTTCGCCCTGATGTTTCAATAAACTTGAGATCAGACATGTACGAACGCCGATTTATGCAAAACATACGAGATCCATAGGTATATCCTTCTTCTTCTTTTTCTTCTTGAGACCATCGGGGAACATGGACTTGAAATCGTCATCCTGCTTCTGATCGTCCCCATCTGCGCTCTCGGCGGTCTGATTGCGTTTCATCTGCTCATGGACGGTGGTGGGTCCAAGGTCGACTGCATCGCCGTTGGTGGTCGTGGTCTCGATCGTCGCAGGTGCTGGTGTGGTGGGGTCTGCCTCTGGCCCAAGTGGGTCCTCGGTAAACGCGACTGTCTTTTTCTTGCGCTTTTTCAGCGAAGGGTCGAACAGCGGTTCTTCCGATGCCATGTTGATGTCGTGTCTGTCTTCGTCGTCGTCGTCGATGAGCACGTTTTACCGATATCCATCAAGGTGGGACGATGCCGAGTATTTGAGTCGGCGCCCTAACGTCGGCAGGGTCTTTGGAACTCCGCACGGTGGTGGCCGATGTATTCCGAGTGTAACGTTTTACCGACATTTCTTTACAAAGGGTCATGTTTGCCAGGCAGTCCGTCGCCCGTCTCGCCGCCCAACTGGCCCACCGTCACGGTGCAGCTCCCCAAAATGCCCGTAATATGGCCACCCTCCGCGAAATCGAGCTGCGGCTCAAGTCGGTTAGAAACATCGAGAAAATCACCAAAGTAGGTTGCTTTCATGTCTGAGGAGTGACGGTGTTGAGCTGCTCGTCGGATATAGTCGATGAAGATGATTGCGTCTACCAAACTCGCAAAGGCACAGCGCGCTATGACCGCAGGCAAAGAATACGGTATTGCCAACTCCGGTGCGCTCCGTTCACTTGTCTGCGTCTTGGTGACCTAACACGGCCTCGTCATCTAGAAATCTTTGATCACGCCCCTTCGGAGACGCCTGCGAAGCGCAAACTCTTTGTTGTCGTGTCCTCCGACAAGGGTCTCTGCGGTGGTATCCATTCCTCCGTCTCAAAAACCACCCGCCGTGCGCTCGCAGATACCGGGAAACCCGTCGATGCCGACTCACCTATCATGGTTATTGGTGATAAGTCCAAGGGCCAGCTTGCACGTGTACTCGGCAAGAACCTTGCCCTCACTTTCAACCAAATTGGACGCGATATTCCGACCTTTGCGGATGCTGCCGGCGTTGCCGACTTGATTGTCAAGAGTGGTGTCGAGTACGATTCTATCGCTCTCGTGTACAACAGATTCGTCTCAGCTATCTCGTACGAAGCCGGCATCGTTGAGGTCGCCAACGAGAACACGTTCAAGGAGTCCCGTAAGCCTTCTGTTGGTGTACGATGTATATTTTACTTACACACACCCTTTGAAGCTGGTTTCCGCGCATACGAGATGGAAGACGATGTCACCAAGGACCTCGCAGAGTTCTCGCTAGCGAACGCGATCTACGCTGCCCTTGTCGAAGCTCACGCTTGTGAACAGAGCGCGCGGTACGTATAATCCCATTCCAGTGCGATTTGACATGACATTTCATTGTGTCGATAGTCGTAATGCCATGGACAATGCATCGAAGAATGCAAAAGGCATGATTGATTCTCTCACGATGCAGTACAACCGTGGTCGCCAAGCTGCCATCACGAACGAGCTGGTCGACATTATCACTGGTGTGTAACAGCATTTCACGCCGGACCAAGACTAACGCGACCTGGTCCCAAACAGGTGCAAGTGCTCTGTGAGATTGTTATTTATCAGTATACATGCGCTGGTTACCCCAGTTTGTGGCACCGTAGTAGATGAAATCCATCATTCCTTTACTCTTATGAACTCGAGCGTGTCATGGTAAGAACGATTGCTCCAAGTCCACGGTGTCGCTACACCTACCTTTACAAAAGACTCACGTACTCAAACAAAGGGGAAATAAAGAAGTCATGCGTCATGTAAAGACATGTAGGGTACATGTAGTTTTGCGTCATCTCCCACACAGCGAGGTAAAGGATGCAATCAGAACTGAAAGGTCGAGAATGTCAAGACAATGGAACGATGGTTGTAGTGAATTACTTACACGCAGTTGTTGGAAGAACCACTTGTTCTTGCCACTCTGGTACCGCTCCTCGAGCAATTTCTTAATGTTTTTACGAGCGTTCTCTCGCTGGGTGGGCTCCTTGAAAGTCTCTGCCGTCACGACTCCCTTGAGACTCTCCAACTCCAAAGCGTAACGGGTAGGGAAGAGATGCGAGTAGTTGACGGACTTTGGCATGCAGTTTTGGTCACGACGCGATGAGGCGAGAATGACTAGACTGACCTTGATGAAAGGCTTAACTCTGCTTCTCCGTTGCACCTTTTTGGTGCTCATGCGGCGGGTGACTTTTCGCGGGTAACGCTGGATGCCGGCAACGATCGCATGAGGGTAGGGACGCTCCTTGGTTCCTTCATCGAGCTGCTTGATGACGACGACCTTCTTTCCTGCCTGACGGCCCTGCAAGACGATGGCAACCTAGCGCGAGGAACACATCACCGGTCAGTCTACTCCCGAGACCACATCGACATGACGAGAACACGTCACCTTTCCTGGCTTGTAGACTGACTCGCTGGTCAGTTTGAGTCGCGATCTGGGTAGAACGCACACGTACTTTTGGGCATCTTGACGTCGGCGGGGCGGTGTACTTTACTTGTGACTTTTGCTCGTCGTTTGGGATTTGCTCTGTACCCTTCCAAGCCACCCGGCAATCTCCGTAAGTACTGCATAGTTTTGGAGAACAAGGTTCACACTTGTGATATGTGGCGGTGCGTTTGGTTCGATCCAAAGACGACAAATATAGATATGTCATACAAGCGAGCGTGTGTTGGCATTTACTGATGACTGCGTTGACGACTGACATCCCGTCGATTCACCGATGGTTAGATCTCTGCTGGAAACTCGACAGAACCTTTGACTGACGATCAGTCGGGAGTCGCAGCCTAGAGACACACCTTCGGCTAAATCAGTAGCATTCTTCACGTACGCGATAAAAGACCTGTCATATTTTCGCAAACAAGATTAAGGTGTCCATTCTACCCTGCCCTTCTTTTTTGTCGAAAAAGAAAGAACAAGGGTTGAGCCTCACATATTTACTCGCTCGTATCGAGCAATGATGATAATATTTCCTGCGTGCCCAGCGGACTTCCAGCTTGTTTAGTAACGGTGCTTATCGTCGCTCAAGTTCCCAGGCGAACGGCGCTGAAAATATTTCCAGGAACCAAAATCAGTCAACGATCAGGATCGGGATGCTTTCAGTTTGCGACGAGTCCCTCGACGCCGAAACTCCAGCATACTGTTTGTACCAACGTGGAGGTCATCTCGCACTCATGATAGCGGGCCACCCTCGCTGCCTTGGCGCTCAGACTCGGCAGGGATAACCCCAATAAAGCAGATTAGCAATACAAATGCGGGTATCATCCAGGTACAGTGATTCAAAAAATACTCAAAACATGAGGGTTCCCATCGCCAATGGTCACCATCTGTTTTCATGATGGGCCGCCACTAATTTTATCCGCGTCACAACGTACAGCATCGCCTGTGCCAAGTATTTGTACGGCCCTTGTGTCACCGCCCGCTTCACAATACATTACCGTAATAAACGAGCAAACAGGCGAATACAACCGTTGCTGCAAATGAAGAAATATATTTCCGAGTTCAAAGTGCTAGATACCGCTGCATGAATTCACGATCATTAGAACATGATCGAGTAGGCTTGCAGGTTGACGCCAGACAACATATTCGCGAAAGATAGAGCGAACTGGTTGAACGAAATAAAAGACGGGGTATGATAAACAAACATTTTGTAGCAAGTGCACGATCAAAAAAAAAAAAGTAAGGAACGGACGGCGCGTACACCACTTGGGATTCTAGAGGCCGAGGTTGACTAGGGGGAAGGATTAACAGTGCAATATGACAACCAAGGTCGAACTCACTAGGAGTGCAGCCGATATTGACAAGCCCATTGTAGGAGTTGCCGGTACAGCAAACAGATTGCTGTGAGCTAGGAAGACATCATTTAAACGAGCCCGTCATCTCGATTACTAAAGTCGCTCACCACTTGGCGCCACTTCCCATACCGAGGCCAGTGATGGGTGAACAACTGAGACCGACGCCAGTACCATCGGATGGAATGGGAATGTTGAGTTTCGACAAGAGGCCGTTTAAGCTACTATTGTTCTTGGTTTTCTCAACAGAATTGCAGCAGTGGATGGAGCCATTGTTGCAATGATCCGGAGTGCCCGAGGGTTTTCCATGGCGAGCCTCTGAAAAGGGTAAGCATGTTGAGACGGACATGCCAACGAGACTTACGGACGACGGGAGAGCCACGCTTGAGGGGCGAGTTGGGGTTCAATCCACGAGCCATGCGAGCGGCGTTGGTCTCAGCGGAGACAACAGTGACGGCGGCGACGAGTGCAAGAACGACGGTGAACTTCATGGTGTCTAGGCCGCGTCTATAGGGAGGAAAAGGGAAAGAAAGGGAAATGAAAAGAGCGGTGCGCTATGACTAGAAGGGTGAAGAGCTTTATACCAGGCGGGAGCAGTGAAGCGAGAAGGGTCGTTGTCGGCAATCGGTATTTCCTAAAATGGGGAATGTCGCAAACACGTTCAAATATCCGATCCATCAGCTTCTTCTAGTTCGGAAATGACGTCCAGACTCCACTTGGATGCCCGTTCCCCTTACTGCCATCGTGTTCGACCAGGGAATGCAAAGAATGACACTTGCGACAGAGACGCGTGCAGCTGCGCAAAGTCGCGATCTCTTCAATCCGACGTTGGTGTTGCCGAGATGATGTCGTACATGAGGCCCTCACTCGGCACGGCTTTTGTAACAGCTGTCATCAACGCACCGTTGAGAATGCGTCGTTGCGACCAAAGCTCGAGGTGTTCTCGTATCGTCACATCTCCAAGTACGCCGCCATCGCAACGCCGGCCACCGTCCACTACTTTGGAGACTTGCTCTCCGTTTGCGATCCGATGCGTCCGATGTATGTACATACCCGGCTCGGTTGGCAGCGCCCAGATTCCGCAAGCGCCATCGACCGCGGCGTCAGGTTCGAGAACTTTTTTATTTTTATTTTTAAAATTCACATTCTGCCACGGGGAACGGTGTGGACGGGCCCTTTTCGACGAATCACCGCAGTGGCCAGTTTCTCAAACACTTGTGTTGCAACCGTTTCATTCCATTGCCGTCGGCTGTATCACCTTTTTCTCTTTGTACGGGTTCCCATGGCCGTATACCATCTTGCGCGCATCTTTGGTGGCTTTTTGCGGCA
>JBBPLR010000022.1:88590-111976 GCA_038089915.1 Sutorius australiensis
TGCTCCAAGATTATTCTTAACAAAGAATCGCGGTTGGAGATCGGTAAGGAATCGAAATCAAAGATTCCCGGCAACTTTGCAAATGACCCTCAATAGGAATCGAGGAGCCCAGACAGTGGCGCCGTCATGAAGGGTCTCCAAGTAAGAACGCGGGGGCCACAATCTATATTACCAATACTGCGCTTTGCCGAGAGCGTAGCGCGTCCGGATGTGTCCCACCATCCGCGTCGCGGGATATATTCGCAACGTACATGGATAACGCGACCCCTGCGGAACCGAGACCATTTACTGTGTTGATAGTCTATCATGGAGGTGGTTAGTCACCATTGTCGATGGAGTGCGGCAAGACCGTGTGTGGTCCGCGGGTCGCCGGTCAAGCATCTACGTCAGACGCTTACCAGACTACTGGATGACGAGAATGCGCTGTGAAACGGGGCCATGGGACCCCAAAGGAAACTTCCCAAAGAATATTCTTATCTCCACGGATGGCACCAGGCTCAATGAATTTCTGGTGGGGGTGGGACAGGAGGCCATCGAAATGAATCGAACTAACCCTAGTGGAATTGCAATGTAACGTCTAATCTCGACAACGTGCAAATCATCAAAGTTCTTGGCGTATGATACCGCAAAGCTACCGTTCTAGCTCGTATCTGGCCGACTCTCTGGCGGGAGGGACGGATCCGTAAAGTTATAATTGCACTTTACACAGACGAAAAACAGAACCATTCGGGTCTCCTTTCGCTTAGACTGGTCCTGATAAAATACTGCACTAAAATGAACGAATTCATGATGTAGTCGTCAGAGCGGAGAATCAGATTACGCACTCTTCGTGGCCACAGCGCGGACATGAGATGTTAGAGTGGGCCTAGATGGGGAACGGGGATAAGCAGACGCACAGATGACTGAAAGGTACTATACCAGAGTTGGATCCAAACCCAAATCAGTCGTCACTCCCACCTGTTCCCTGTCGCGCAGATAAGTTCAGCCCGGGGTACAGAATCGCGTTGCCACCGGTACCATGGATGTATTACGCGGCTTCCCAGGGCACCAGGGGTCATAACTTACTTGGTGACTTTTAACAAATCATTCCTATAAACACATTTGTTGTCGCCGATTTCAAAGTGGTCGCATATCCTGCATGCATAGACCATGACACGCCGTTGTGGATCGGCTTTTGGGTAGAGGAGGTTATTGCATTCCGAACAAAAGTGAAGGGACGCCTAAAGTTTGCACGTTGAAATACACCGACCAGATGGGTTGAGTGTCTCGTCAGCCATCTCATTCGCAGACCAGAGTGGGACGGACAGACCATGTCGACCGATGACAAGTTACTTTTCAAACTCCGCCGTGAGCTAGGCTTTGACTTGACACACCACGACGTTCAAGCTGGACCCGTGTACGAGATGGCCAAAACCCGGTCGTTCCAGTGGGTGTACGCTGGTCTTTGGCTAATTCGCATCTGGTTCGCGCTTTACGGAACGGGGTACATACATCCCGACGAACACATACAAAATGGAGAAGTCACGGCTGGTACACTCTTCTTTGGTTCACATGGCACGCTATTCACAAGAGCGAGGAAGGCAACGTTCTCGGTTTCTATACGTTGTCCACCTGGGAATGGCACCCAGATTTCCCAGTCAGGTCGATTCTCCCCGCCTTCGCGACAACGGGGCTGCCCTTGTTTGCTTTGAAGCTGCTTTTCGGACGTGAGGAAATTCCTTGATGTCTTCGAGCAAGCCTGACACTAAGCCAAGCCAAGCGGCTGGCATGGATGGTACACCCTTTGCTTGTCTTTCGCGTCCAGCGTCTTGCATTTTTATGCCTGTCCGGCATCCTCGGTAATTCTTTCATCTTGTTTGGGAG
This sequence comes from Sutorius australiensis, assembly GCA_038089915.1. Taxonomy (NCBI): domain Eukaryota; kingdom Fungi; phylum Basidiomycota; class Agaricomycetes; order Boletales; family Boletaceae; genus Sutorius; species Sutorius australiensis. The sequence goes on from JBBPLR010000022.1 coordinate 90,454, forward strand.
GGACTGCTAAAAGTGGCGCAGATTACAGCGTCTTGAGTCTCGTCTCGTCGCCCGCTTCTCGCCGCTTGAGCTTGCTCTTGCTTGCGTCGTCCTATGTGACATGTACCTTCCAGGTTCGACCATTCTCAAACTCGCTCGAATCAGTATTAGTCGCTCTCTGTCTCGTGCTCCTTCGGAGAATACTGGAGGAACAGGTGCATCTCAAACTCGGTGGAAAGAACGAGAATGACCGGCGTTTTCATTCCGCCTGCACCCTCAAGCGTGATCTTCACCTTCTTGCAGTTCTCGCTGTCATCGGCATCTTCACCCGCCCAACCTTTGTTGCGTTCGCCATCCCAATTGCCTGCCAATTACTCTGGTCATCTTACCAGGCGGCAGGCTCTCCGATCAGAATGTTCGGCCTGTTGCTACTGCCGCTGTGTACGGCTTCTCTGGTAGCCTGCGTATTCATCGCCGCCGATACATACTATTTCCGAGGTGACCTTTCCAAGCTAGTGATTACACCCTATAATTTTCTCAAATATAATCTATCGACCGAGAACCTCGCTGACCATGGTCTTCACCCACATTGGTTGCACATCGGTGTTAATCTACCGATATTGCTTGGACCGCTATTGGTATGGTTCATATGGTCCAATGTGTACGAGTATGTGAAGCCCCCCAGACGTCGTATTCAAAAGGTGCATTTCGAGACAGATGTACTTGGACAAAGTGCGTTTTTTTCCTTTTCTTCAACCCTTCAGGCCAACTTTCGTTACAGCTCTGACACAGATCGTTGTATTGTCGCTGTCGCTGTTGTCGGTTCAACCTCACCAAGAACCCAGGTTCTTGATGCCGTTGATTCTCCCTATCATTGTGCTGGCAACCACTTCAGAATTACCTCGGCCAGGGAAGTTTTTCTGGGTGAGTCACTCTTCTGCGCAGGTTCAGCGATTGTGACAAGTTATGGTACTCCAGGCAACTTGGATTTCATTCAACGTGGCGCTCGCACTGGTATTCGGCATTCTACACCAAGGAGGGGTGGTTCCTTCCCTTGGTTCCCTTCGCTACATATTGCGCAACGCCACTAGTTCAAGTGTTAACATCACCTACTGGAAGACGTACATGCCTCCCCGCTATTTACTGGGAGTATCTCGACAGGGTAATTTAACTCCTTTACACTGTGTTGCGGTGCTCAGTGTTCAGTAGACATCATGTCTGAGACAATATCCGTCGTGGACCTTTCGGGTGCCTCACACGATGAGCTAATCACCGCCCTCTCCACTCCACCCTTTTACCAGGTGTACCTTGTGGCCCCAATACCAATGTATTTGGTGTTACCAAGCAACGTCTCGTCATGCATGACCCTGAAGGAGCGCATTTTTCCCCACCTTGACCTGGATCATATCCCAGAGAGTATTCAAGCGGGGTGGTACCACGGGTTGAGCCTTGGGATTTATGTCGTTGACCAGGGTTGTGTTGGCGACACGGGAACCCGTGTAACATGACTGCTTTGCTTATGCCAAAGCTTGTGTGGAGTAAAATAGATGTGCAATCTAGTGATCCGATTGCTTACGCGGGACTGCTTGAGCCGCAGGTTTGAGGCCCAGTTCTTGCGTTTCGTTCCCACTATGTAAGGCCATCGGCGATGGTACTTTGGTTCGAGAGGGTGGTGTACATTCAAGTCTTTTTGCCATGGCTGTCAAGTTGTGGCGTCTTGGTGTACGCTACAATATTGTAGGTAAATTACGTATCGCGGGGAAAACAGGGATCATGCCAGTACACAACTGCAGCGAGTCAGTCATTCGTACGAGCTCGCTGAGCTCGGTCGAGCTGCATCGGTGATAGATTTGTTTACTATTGCACAGTAAGACTAGCGATGACATGGTTTTAATGATTGGAGGTTTCGAGCCGGGATACAAATACAGCTTCGAATACTATACACGAGGCTTCAGGGGTTTGGAGTTTAGCGTCAACCGAGTGCGCAGGTCAGGTAGTTGAGACGGTGCAAGGACTGCCACACGGGTTAAACGAGTGACAAAGGTGAGGGTGACTACACACCTCTACACCATAGGGACCGCAATGCGGGAGGTGGGAGAGGTGGATACGGCTGCCGAGGTGCGGGCAATGGCAGAGAGATCAATCTCTGTTTACGGTAAGAGGGAAGACACGGAAGAAAGAAACGGGGATGACCTTGTCCCTTGAGTGCGGTCTTCCTGAAATCTCTCGCGATGCGCTTCTCCTCTTCTGTGAGAGAGTTGGACCTTCTCCCGGACACACTCTTGTCGACTGGGGTGGCAACGTGAGCGATGGCGCTATCAAAGGGGTGGCGAGCGTACGCGAATCCCTCCTGTCTTCTTCGGTGTTGTCTTGCCGTTCATCCTCGAGTGCAGCAGCCTCAAGGTAGCCTTCGTTGGCGATGCTGCCCCAGTTGTGGTGGCCACTGCCACCCTTGCGGAGGGACTTGTCGAGGCCAGACTTTGACTCGGAGCGGTCCCTGAGGAGGGCACGGGGAAAGGTTGCGCGCTCGGTTCGGGTCATGGGGAAAGAACAAAAGGATGGAGAAAAAGCGAGGTAAGACGGGCACTTTATATCCCTCGCTTAGTTGAGGGATTGTGGGGAAGCGTGGGAAATCGCGTCCAGTGATCATGTCGTGTGATCAATGTTGATCACGACATGGACACCATCCGATATCTCTTGAGACCGTCGGAGAACGTCGAGTGTATTCTTAACGTAGAACCAGCTACGGAAACTGACCAGAATCGGTATGTGATCGCTGTCGTCACTCATCGCGACACCCAAGTGGGCAGGTGCGTTCGTATCCCAACGGGGATGAAGACGCACTCACCGCCGTCACAAGTCTGCTCGTCTGGGATGTATCCACAACAAAAATAATCGATGTGGTGCCGATCACAGGGCACTTGATTCTGGCAGTCGCCCAGACGGGCCCAATCGACTTGCAAACGGCAGAAAGCCCTCCCGCAGAGACACGACCCGGTAGGTTCTAGCCTGCCCCCAGCTCTCGTTCCGCTAATCTAACCTCTTGTGGCGAGGTTGGCTTCTAAGCGTCAGACGTGACACGCAAGACACTGGACCGCTTGCGTTCAGAGTGGGTGCTCATGATACCCAAAGCCTGCAGATCTTTACCGCCGAGTGTCGTCGTCTAAAAGAGACCGCGAGTATGCGTGTGCCAAGCACGATCAGATTAGAGTCTGACGTCGTCTCTCCTTGCAGCTGCAATGGACGCCGATTTCACATGGCTTGAGACCTATATTTCAGATCCACCATCACCATCTCGCCATCTTGATCTTCGCCGTCGTAAGCAACCCATGCACACACGTCTTTCTCCAGCCATCGCTGGCCTTCCTGGGGACGATATCTTGGATATTTCAATTGTACGGCGTGACTGGATCGAACAGACTGCCATCAAGGAGGCAACGAGCGGTGACGTAAAACGCTTAAAGTGTGTCGTATCATTTCGCGTGTTTTTCTCTTGTTCACAATCCGGTAGAATACGTGTGGGGACCTTTAACGTCAATGGCAAGTCCCCATCACAAGATCTGTACCCATGGCTGTGTAATTCCGGAGGCCAAGCAAAGACAGGTTGGATATCCCCTTTAAGGCTTTCGCCGCTGGAGATCCCCTCGGATCCACTTTACCAAGGTCTGTTCGTGTCCGTCTCTCCATCGTTTTCCCTCGAGCCGTAACGTCTCTAGAATTGCGTGGAAACAGTCTGTTGGCGCCTCCGTCCGGTGCACAAGCTTTTGCGGATCCAGACATACTGGTCCTGGGATTCCAAGAGTTAGATTTATCGACAGAAGCTCTTTTGTATGCGACAAGTACGTTGAAAGAGGACGAATGGCTCACAGCCATTTTCGCTGGCCTCGGGGAGAGGCGCGTACTATACGAAAAGGTACCCACCAACGCAGTCGCATCAAAGCTGATTACCACCATGATCTGTTAGCTTATTTCGAGGCAACTTGTCGGCATGTTGCTCATAGTGATCGTGAAGAAAACCCTCGTCCCGTGCTTCACCAATGTTTGTTCGTGTGACGCTGGTTCAGGCATCATGGGGTTTATGGTATCCAGCCGCAGCTTCTTCTTGATGGTGTCTGACCGAGGCATTCATGCCACGGTTTATAGGGGAACAAGGGTGCTGCGGCGATAAGTTTGGAATTCTCCCCGGCTACACCTTCAGATTCCCAAAGAACATATCGCTCGACCGTTTTGACGTTCGTCAATGCGCATCTTGCGGCATCGGACGAGATGGTGGAGAGGCGAAATTATGATTTTCAAGAGCTGAGTGGGCGCCTGACATTCTCTCCAGTTGAAAGTAGTTCGTCAATGTCACTCGTGGATACCTATAGCATGTACCAGAGCGACGTGCTTTTCTGGTTGGTGCGTCCATCAGTCCTCGGCACTCGATATTGATGGTTTAGCTCGTCGTTTTAGGGAGGTAAATCTTTCATCGCGCATGGGGGACAGGCGCTCATTGTACCTGGTGTAGACCTGAACTATCGATTAGACTTACCCGACGGTGACATTCGAAAACTATTGTCTTCGCACGTATCGGGTATAGACTGTATCCAAACCCTATTGTCCTATGACCAGCTTGGAGCTGCCATACGGAGCAACAAAGCCTTTGCAGGTTTCACAGAACACCCCATTACCCACATCCCGTACGCGGTTCCCTCAGTGCTCATCTTGTGGCATCCATGCTTAATTCGTACCGTGTAGTACATACCGCTTAGCTTTAGGTGTGTCAAAAGACCGCCTGGGGTATGACTTCAAGTAAGTGTTCTTGAACGACTCGTGGCGGGGTGTTCAACGTGTAGACCAGACGTAAACCCGCCTGGACGGATCGTATCCTGTACATGGCGCCTCCTGATGTTAGGGTGGCGCAGCTAACGTATAGAAGCCATCCGGAAATTGCGATGAGCGATCACCAGCCTGTCTCTGCCGACTTTGATATTTCCGTACGTGGTTCATTGTGACGTTCCCAAGGTGGCCTTGAGAACTTACCCAAGGAGGCTGCTTCGTCTCGTGTTTGCAGTTGGCTCTCATCGATCAATCGCATTATGAGAATGTAACGTCGGCGTTGCATCGCGAACTAGCTGGATTTGAACGTTCCGAGCGCAGACCAAAGATCAAGATCCAGCCCATCTCGATAGAGTTTGGGGCCGTCAAGTAAGTCTGAGCTAGTCTTGTATACGACCTCATATACCCATGTGCCGGCAAGGTACAAACAGGTTATTCTTCGCGAAGCAGTCGTACGAAATGAGGGCGATGTAAGTTGCTTGCGATAAGGAACGACTCATTGAACGTGGTTGAGTCGGACCTTGGATGGCATAGATTCCGTGTGTATTTCGCTTCGTAGGCACACAAGGCGACCCAGAATCCATCTGTGAGTGGATTTGTTGGCATCTCAAGAATCGACTGGTCAACTACCATCGCCATAGCACCCTCATGGCTTCGTATCGAACCTGTGGCGGTGCGTCATCAGAGCTCCTTCGTACAATGAGATAGTTGATCGCCGCGTCATCTAGGGATTGTTGCGACCTCGTGAGACCATGGCAATAGTGTTATCGGTGTATATCGATAAGGACTCGGCGGCGCAACTGAATATTAATCCACCAACGCTCGAACACACCCTTATCTTACACACGGCGCTTGGCAAGGACCATTTCCTCCCCGTCTCCGGACATTATCGTACGTCTTCTTATAACGTATTCACTCCTCTTCCATCATTCCGGATCAGTATCAGTGGGTAATGGAAGAAGCGAGTGCTCATGAATGCCTGTATCCATGCAGAGTACACGTGTTTCGCGAACACGCTAGAGCGACTCACACGGTTGAATGGACCGATCAGGAGATTCGGGCCACCCGGGGAGGCGACGCCTGCCGGGCAGGCCCTCAATGCGCCAAGGGAAGTCATGCGTCTCATCAATTGGTTGATGATGCACGTTCCTGCCACCGTACGTACCACACGTCGTTATGGGGGATGGAGTAATGATGTCCCTGTTGGCGTCCAGGACGTGCACCTGTTCGAGTATCCGGCAGAGGAACCATTGTGTCATGTCATCAGAGAGGTGGGTCACGCCATGCTTGCGTCTCTGTGGGCTTATGGACCACTTTTGTTTCTTCGACCATGGTCAGTGCCTCGACACGGGCGACGAGTTCCCGTCCGAAGGCGCTGATGGGGACCACCGTGCACTCGCCGCGGCGTTTGCCCATACGCTTGTCGCGTTCCTCGATTCACTGATCGAGCCTGTCGTCCCAGCGCGTCTCCACACGCAGTGTTTGCAGACAAGGGACAAGGACGAGGCGTTTGAGGTGCTCAACGCGTTCCCGCATGAAAACATCAATGTACGTCGTGCGCTCGTCTCGTGTGCACGGACATGGGCGTGCTAACATGACGTGACGTGCGTGTCAAGGTGTGGATATCGTTGACGGCGTTTTTGCACTATATCGCCCAGCAGGGCGGATCAAAGGACGACTCGGACCTCGGAAGAGCGCTGAGACTGGGTGCGTTTTTTTCATCAATCGTCCTCGTGTCGTGTATTGACCGAGGAGCCAGCGAGCATCTTTGCTCCCGTCTTGCTTCGCGATGACCCGACTGGCGTTCATCCGAGGGTATCCCCCATCGGAAAGCAGGATTTCCTGCTCCGTTTTATCGGCTAGACTGCCAAGAAATCGAAGATAGAGCTTTTATTACTTCTGCCTGCTATCGTTCTCCCCAGGTCTGATACGCGTTTCTAATCCAATCTACGCAAAGAGCTTCTTGTACGCCTTCTTTTCCTTCTCTTTCTGTTCCTTCTCGCGTTGCGTGATCTTGGTGAGCTCAACCGAAATGGCTGCCCTGAGGTTGAGTGGGTCCTCCGTCACAAGGAGGGTGTTGGCTTCCATGAGGTCGCTCCTAGCATTGTTGTCATCTTTCTGGGCCGCCCTGGCGAGCGCTCGACGGTAGAGCGCTTTTGCTGGAGGGTGGTTACAGTGAACAGGTGCCTTGAGACGTGAAAAAAACTTGGATTTACCTTTGTGTTCTGTCTTGACTGCCAGCAGGTACGCCCGTGTCGTCTGGTGTACAGCCAGCGTGGGGTCAGGCGGCTGAGTGCGAAGCGCGGCAAGAGCAGAGTTGTTGAGCAAGATCGTCCGCAGCTCGTCAAATTCATCCTTGCGCTGGGGTGGGGCATCGTCCGGCAAGCTTTGGTGTAGGTCCAAGTACCTCAACGACTCTTCAGGAATGTTTCGTGTGCGTCAGATTCGGGTCCAGATAGAATAAATGAAATCGACACACTAAGATACTTTTCCAATGCCGCGGACGGGTTCGGATCACCGGCTTTGGACCCATCGTCGTTCTTTCCAGTAAGCAACGCGTTACCAAAGCCCTTGATGGTATTTGCGGCCGTGTAGGCATATTCGTGGTCGTCTGACGCGCGCGCGTCGTCTTCGGGATAGTCCTCGTAGCCATCGCCATCCGAGTTCACCGATTCAGTTAAAGACGGATCGTCGGGAGATAAGACGCCACAGGCGGCGATGACAATGGGACTCGTGGGGACGTCTGCCGAGGTCGTTGGGTGATGCTCGATCCTGCGGACTTGACGGCACGGGGTCGGATGTGGGTATGACGTGGCTGTCTAGAAGCGAGACACGTACCGATGGATTTACCCTTGATGACTTCACCGAAAATGACGTGTTTGCCATCTAGATGATGCGTCTGCGCGACGGTGATGAAAAACTGGGAACCGTTGGTGTCTTTGCCCGCGTTGGCCTAGGTAATGGTGGTGAGCCCAACGCGCGATCGACTGGGCCCCGTGGAGCGCGCGGGTGATGCGTACCATGGAGAGGAGGAACGGCTTGTCGTGATTTACGGGAAATGTCTCATCCGGAAACTTTTCTCCATAGATTGATTCACCGCCGGTACCTAGCATCCGCTGGTCAGCGCGAACGAGAACGACAAGGAGTAAGGGAGATCGGATACCATTTCCAGCGGTGAAGTCGCCTCCTTGACACATGAACCTGGTAGGTGGATAAGATAAAATGGAGTCAAAACCCTATCCACATCTCAATGGAACTAATGTGAGGTAAGATGACGAGCGTTACCCTTTGATGACGCGATGGAACTTGGAGCCGGCATAGTGAAGTGGTTTTCCCGAATTTCCGATACCTTTTTCACCGGTACAGAGTGCACCTGGTGATGGATTAAGTTTGATGTGTTATACGAGCCACCAGGATGGATGCGTACGAAAGTTCTCCGCCGTCTTTGGGGCTAAATCCGCATAGAGAGAGAATATGATGCGACCGACTGGCCTTTCATCGATGGTAATGTCAAAGTAAGTGATGGGACGCTCTGCAGATTCGGACATGGCGAGGAGGATGAAGAAAAGGAGAATTGAAGATTATCTACCGACGCGATTTTTCATTACCTAAATTGACTAGAAACGTGCACAGAATTGTTCTCTACCTGCACTGATGGAACCCTTTGATCATCCGACTCTCCAACACCTCCACGTCGATGCGTCCGCCATCGATACAGCATCACCGCTCCAACTATCTAATGCATGGCTCTCCGTATTCGAAGCTGGCATCTCGAACGCGCATCTCGACCTTGTCTTACCTCTCTTCCACGAACGCGGTTATTGGAAAGACATTTTGACGCTCACATGGGACATGCGCACGATCCGAGGTCACCCATCGATCCGGCGCATGTTGGAGACGCGTCTCTCGGTGACCGGCTTGTCGTCGTTCCATCTCATCGAAGACGCACTACGTGGCCCGGCAATCATCAAGCCACTTCCAGACTTGGTGTTCCTTCGCTTTTGCTTCGAATTCGAGACAAAGCATGGAAAGGGAATCGCCGTCGCTTTCTTGATCCCTACGCCCAACGGCGATACTTGGAAAGCATGGTCGTTGCTCACTCGGCTCGAGTCCCTCAAGCCACGCCCCGAGGAGGTGAGTTGGCGTTTTTGCCCCAGACGGCATGATTAACGAAGTGTCTCCCAGATCGGAGATTTGAGCGCCAGTTCCGTACACCGCGAAAATTGGGAGGAACGACGCAGACGCGAGATAGACTTTGAGGATGGCGATCCGGTCGTCCTCGTCGTTGGTGCTGGTCAATGCGGGCTCCAGGTGGCAGCGAGATTGACCCATCTCAGAGTTCCTACGCTCGTCGTCGAAAGGAACGAACGAGTCGGTGATAACGTACGATCGAACATGCATTCATCCTGACACGCTAAGTGACACGCAATAGTGGAGGAAACGATACAAGACGCTATGCCTGCATGACACCCGTTGTAAGTTTGCTTGTAGGGTGTGTGCGTCATCTGATGCGTGGGTACAGGGAACAATCGAATGGCATACCTAGAGTAAGTCTGCTTCCTACATACAGGGCATCCACACGATTACATCCATTGTTTTCAGCTACCCAAAGACATGGCCTGTTTACTGCCCCGGCCCAAAGGTACTTTCAATTCACATCTTTATGTAGTTTCTGATCGTCCGCAGATGGGTGACTGGCTCGAGTCTTACGCAATGGTCCTCGACCTCAACGTCTGGCTTTCCTCTTCGATAACTAGCACGAGCTTCAACGAAGAATCAAGAACGTGGCAGGTTTCGATCGATCGAAATGGGCAGACGAGGACTATAACAGTCAAGCACCTTGTCTGTGCAACGGGACTCGGTGGTGGGTTCCCCGAGATGCCTGATATTCCCGGAAAAGTACGTTGTGTTTGTGTGTCAACTTCCGGTAGATGGAAAATTCTACTCCCGCGACCAGGAGTCATACCATGGTTCTATCCTGCATTCTACCCAGTTTACATGTGCGACAGACTTTGAAGGGAAAAAGGTGATCATCATTGGTGCTTGCACGTCCGGTTTGTCGTGTCATTCATGATCAGATTTGGAGTGCACGCTCACGTTGCCATAGCTCATGATATCGCTCATGATTTGTGTCTCCACGGGTGTGATGTTACAATGTATGGTTGCCAGTTCATTCCAAGGGGTCGTTTCGCCAACAGGCTGATCAATCTACAGGATCCAACGTTCCCCCACGTATGTGGTCTCGATAGAGGCAACAGAAGGTTTTCTCGGAGGTATGGCCAAGTCCATTTGTTGTCATGGTGGTTGCTTCATCCGCCCTTCATCACACTTTCATACCAGAAAGGTACAATGAACACATTCCGGTCGAATTTGCGGACGTCCTCAGCGTAGCGACGCCGTTTGCAACGATGAGGCAGTTGCTGAAAGCATGGACGATACATACGTCAAACGGGATCGATAAGTGCGCCGCTATTGCTGTGCTAACGACGTGCTATCGCGTGAACGACTGTAATACATAGGGAGCTCCTTGACAACCTGGCAAAGGTTGGGTTTCAGACTTATCTCGGTCCGGATGAGGCAGGATTGTTGCCATTGATATTCGAAAGGGGCGGGGGGAGTTATATCGGTCAGCAGATCCAATCGTCCTCGTTTGGTTTGACGAAACTTGTATCACTCAGACACGGGTACTAGCCGGGAGATCATCAATGGAAACATCAAGGTGAAGGGAGGTTCTTCTGTCCGCAGATTCACGGAAGGTAGCGTCGAACTCGAGGATGGAACTGCGCTCGAAGGCGATGTCGTCATCTTCGCTACGGGGTGAGTCGAACCTCAACCGACTGATACAAATTTCTTCTTATCTTGGTTTTATAAACTACGTGATAACGACGGTAAGATTCGGAGATATACGTAGTTCGATCGAAGAGGTCTGCGGGCCGAATGTCGTGGCCAAGGCAGGAAAGGTGTGGGGTTTGGATGCGGAAGGTGAACTACAAGGGATGTGGAGAAGGACTGGTCATCCGAGGTTGTGGATCGCAATGGGCAAGTCCCTCCCTCCGAATACAAGGTAGCTACTCCTAATCGTTGGCCCCGCGTATAGCTGGTATTGGCCGTTCTCGTCTGCATTCGTTGCATCTCGCGCTTCGTACGTTCGTTCCTCTCATGTCGGTGTGTTCAAGACTAAAAAGGGGGACAGAGATCAAAGCCATCGAAGAAGGAATTACCCACGACGGGGACATCTACGTCGGATAGGCAGAGTCTGACGTTAGACGCGGTATTTTGACCATCCACAGAACAAGCGGCCATTTGTGCCGTGTGAACTTGATTGATGCCAAGCTATGTGACCATGGATAACTATTTTTCCCTCTCGGGAACGTGTTCGTGTTCGTGCCCGGATGCGTAGGCAAGACTCCAAATTGTCTTGCAGGTGGAGCCCCTGGTCGCACGATCCTGGAATAAGATACCAGTTTGGAACCATCTTGAGCTCTGACAGCCGCGGAGAGCGTGGTGTGTGCCCCCGCCGTGCGTATGTCTCTCCTGAAACCAATGACAGAGACCTGCGACAAAGGGGACACAGAATACGTGACAGGGTGTGCGATAAGAGCACCTTGGAAGATGACATCGGTTACGGTTTGATGGAAACGAAGCGGTCGGGTCCGCTGTATGATCACGCTGAGTAGAAACGGCGATAGGGTGTGGTGCGGGGTTAGGCTTGCACGGGCCAAGACACGAAGCTGGTCGTTTGGTGGTGACATCGTCGAGTCATTTTGCGTGCTTTCGTTCAATGCCCGAGGGATAGTCAAAACGGATATTCGACAGACGAGCGGAATGATCGAGGAATTGAAAAATTAGAATGACATTGCGAAAATGAATATGACGTAACAATAATAATAAACGTCGGAGTTGATCTAGAAAAATAATAAACCGTGAGTCGTGTTTTTGGTTGCTGCGCTACGTGGGTCTGTTCCTCTTACCCCGCCCTTGGTCTGTACCCTCGGTCATCTCCTTCTCCCTTTCTACAACGATGTCTGTCCTAGTACCAGCAAAGTTTCCAAGTCTTTCCGCCGTGTTCATGGCCGCTGCAGCTTCCGTATTGCTCTTGCTCGTCGCTCGCATACTCTTCTCCTTCATGCGTCTCTGGTCATGTCCAATCGTCCGTCCAGAACACCAGGACAAGGAATCTACCCTCGACGTCTTTTCCCTTGCGGTCAAGCCATGGGGTCACGCCCTGCAGTGGAACACCCTCCCCGCATCCCTTCCATTCACGCTCACCTTTCCCGAAAAGACGCCCTCGCGAGCGGGTAACGGCGTCGGCATGGGTCTATCTCAAAAACGTTCGCAATCCCTGCCCGTCGTCAACTGGCAGCCGCGGACAGGACCTCAGTTCCAGCCGCCTCGTGAGTAATCCGCTCCTATGGTCTCTTTCCCCGTTTAAGCATCGCCACCGTCAGCACCTGCGCTCTACGAAAGTCCCGTGCCTTTGTCAATGGCAAAGATAATCATGTCGCGACACGTAGGCACTCTCTTTTACTTTGGCGATGCACTCCCTCACCTCTCTTTCATAGACATTCCGTCGGCCGAACCCTAACCGGTCCCGGAGATTCTCTACCCCTACCCCTTCTCGACCGACGTCACCACCGCAGACACCCTCCCGCCTATACCATTCGATAGCATAGTCTTTCCCTCTAATCGATCCCCGCCAAAAGCACACACCTCATTGGGCGATGTGGACATTCTTTGACGCCCAACCTAATTTATTCTACGGACACGCATGCACGCGCTCTTGCCTACGAGCTGTCAGGTATCTGCTACCTCCTATAATCACGCACGATCTACCGGTCTACACCGGGGTTCTCTACGACTGACAATGATGATGGTATCCACGGGATTTTCTATGTTCTCATCTTGTCTTTCCTCCGCGAGGACAGTCGTCATGACTTGTCTTATGGTACTCGCTCGCATTCACCTGCACCCTGGAAGGACGGGCGATGCTCTGGACGATGGAACTGATACGGATGATCTTCATGTAGTGAAGGAACTGTTTTTCTTTCTTTCTTTCTTTCTTTCTTTCCCTTCTTTTCGGGTGTCCTTTGATTATTCGTTTTCTATTTTGTTTTGCAAGTAGCGTCGATTCGTACAGATCCTTTTAGTACTCTTTTTTGCCGTCGATACAGTAGGTTTACATGTGTGTCTACATACTCTTGAATGACAGGCAATTCCGAATACAAGATGTGGGGTAGGTGATTCACTCTCGAATATAACGTAAAATAAGGGGAAGAGCTTGTCAATCACGTCCTCGCGATACATACACTCGGTGGAAAGGAGGAGACCAAGTACGCTACGTCTGCAGGTTCAAGACAACAAGACTTTTGCCCAGGGACAGGCTCGAGGTACACTGACGGTTGCCACATGCCGAACGAGGCTGCGTGATCAGATCACGGGGTTCTGGCCACACGGCCACTATGGCCACAAAATTAGATCTGACCCAGAACGTACGTCGAACGATGGGCCAGACAGAGCGGTCACCGCGGATTCGAAGATGGGACCGAATGGCTATACCTCCACCCGCGCCGATTGTGCATCCACGTCCGACGTAGCCACGGTGTTCTGCCACGCGAGCGACGACAGTGGGTTCAGTTGCTGTATCTCAGAACCGCCTCGGACGAACGAGCGTGCATTGAGGCCCGCGAGAAGCGTGTTGCAGTACACCGTACACAGTGGGTAATACAGGGCTGTGAAGATGAGATCGGTCGGGTATATGACGAGCTGTCGTGGTGTACCGGTGAATCCGGGAACACGGATGGCAGCGCGTGAGAATTACCTACCAGGAGGACAGAGAGGAACGCAAAGAGCGCTGATGAGAGGCCAGTGTTGACTGAAATGAAGATCAGCCGGCGAAGCATTTGATCCGTGCTGGATAAGGAATCGCGTTGGGTCGTGGCGATGGGAGGTGAAAGGGGGACGTACTCTTGGAACCCTGTTCGGCCCATCGCGAGAAGCGTACATAGGGAGATCGTGATGGCGACATCGACCGCCATCGCGGCTCCGTTGAGTGCATTAGCTATCTTCTGCATGCGCTGTATCAGCGTGGTGTAACATCGCGAACTGATGCACGTCGTACAGTAAGCAGAGGCCCCGAAACAGCTGAAACGCTCGTTTCAAACACCATCGCGATGACCGTATAAACTGTGCGTCGAACGTCAACTGCGCTCCGTCACGACGTATGCCAAACCTACAGATACCTAGAACTGGTATCGGTTTCGCTTCAGTGGCGGAATACACGAGGGTGAGCACGCTCACCTAGCTGGGCAACTACGAACGGCATCAGGATGACTGGAATGAGCCATTTGAAACGGCTCTTTACCACTGAGGGACATGTGAGTGGGGATCATCAAGATACGCATCGTACGCACAAAACCAGATTCGATAGATGAAAAACGATTGGACGGTGCAGGAAACGGCTGACTGGTCCACGCAACATGAGGCTTCCGTCTGGAATGGCGAAAGGAATGCTCACGGTGGCCACTATAGAAATTAATAAAGGGCTATGCCGACCGTTAGCGCGTTTCTCGAGAAGAACGCCTGCCTGCTCACGCATGGGTATAAGCGAGGAAGCTCTCGTCTCCGTAGTGCAAGACAAAGTACTGCCACACTAACAGCGCGCGTTAGTGCTATTGCCGAGCTGTTACAAGTACAGGGTCTCACTGCCTGCAGATATAAGGATTGTGTGGAGGGTGTCCAAAACGAACACCCAAGCCACCTGAAAGATTGCAAGGTAAGAACGTATCCTTCGTGCAAGTAGTAGCCCAGCAACCTACCAATGACTTTAATATGATGGAGTCCTTTGTATAACTGATCCTCGTCAGTATATAGATAAGACGTACGATCCATGTCTGGACTCACCGCTCGTAGTAAAGGAAACTGCAGGAACAGAAATAATAAGTAATGACGCAGTAAAACCGCACAAGTCACCCACGTCTGCAATATGCTGACACCATAGAGGACGAGCGCGACGAAAACCCCGGCGAGAGTAGATCCCCAGCTATCGCTGAGGTTGATGGGGGAGCTTGTACCCCCATTGGCGGCCATACTACGAGGGTGGAGTCAAGACCGAGCGGAGGAGGGCACAAGTTGTTCCTGTTGCCCGAAGCTGCGCAAATTTGTAGTTCCCACATTGGGTTCAAATTGGCATGATTCGACGATCATCACGGATACATCGAAGAAGCATTCTCGTATACCCTCCACCGTCCCCCGATCGCACAAAGTGCGTGCTAGCGCTGGTTCGAGCGAATAAGTCTAGATTGTGTGGTCAGGTCAAGGGACCATGACTGAGTACTGAGTACTAATCACGTATCCCGGCCGATGATATCTTATCTGCGATAAGGATTAGTAGTCTCTTTTAGAGTCATGCGTGCTTTAAATAAGCCCACCATGGATAGGTAGCGATGATATAGGGTATGTTCAGAACATCTCAGGGATTAGGCATGAATACCGGTTGCCTCGGTAGGAAATCTCCCTTGGACGGAGCTGGAAATGTTGGAACGTGGTCAGGGCTGGGACCCCAGAAATGCCCTCGCGGACAAGGCACGTTCATGATGAGGATTCCGGACCGACCTCTAGTAAGCGGAACTCCGCCTCGACTGAACATGTCAAGGCTAATCCAGTCGGTAGTTGGAACTCACCGACGGCGACGAACAACCTATGTATTGATCACCCGCCAAGTTGAGCACTCTGAATCTTTCGAGCTGGTGAACGCAAGACATGGGAATTGAGCGGCCATCTACTCCCGAGGGTTCAACCGCCGACTGAGCTCGAGTAAGAAGCAACCGAGTACGACCGCGGCCTACGAGTGACGGGGTATCACTGCAATCCCGGGTTTGAATTGTGGGCATAGAGCGGTGGAACGAAAACAAAATGTATCCCCACGCATACACTCACAAGCGATGGGTTCGGGTTTCGGCAGCTTTCGGGAAAAGACTTGACGTGTAGCCTTCACATTATTCGCTGCTCATTTACCCACTGGCTTAGTTCGACTGGAAATAAGTTCATCTATCCGAGGAACACCTTTCATCCCACGATCATTCACACACTGGTTCAGACACGGTCCAGATGACATGCCTGACCGCAGACAGAACTGTTATCATCCATGGCATTTGCTTTCTGGCACTCCGTACTCAACCTCATATTGCCCAGGGATATGCCTGCTCCTCATTCCGTCACATATCCCGACCTGTATGAAGCAGGTATTGCCGAGATTCAGCAGGGTCTTGAAAAGGGCGAGTTCACGAGTGTGGACGTCGTCAAGGTTGGTTCTGTTCTACCGTATCCGCAATTTCCTTGTGTCATGCGTGTCGTCTAGGCATATCTTCAACGGACCGAGGAGGTTAATCTGAAGGGGGCTGCCTTGCGCGCGGTCATAGAGACAAATCCAAAAGCCTTGACACAGGCAGCCGCGCTCGATGCTGAGCGCAAAGATCAAGGCAGTCGTGGCCCACTGCATGGCATCCCTTTGTTACTCAAAGACAACATCGCGACTCTGCACGAAGAGGGTGAGAGTTATCACCATTGCTCGTAGACTGTCTATATCACTTTGCAGGTTTGCATACGACGGCCGGTATGCACCCATCATGGGTACTGTCTTGGTTGACCTGTCTCTCATACCTATCTCAGGATCGTACGCCTTGCTCGGTTCTGAGGTCGCGGGCGACGCTCCCTTGGCAGCAAAATTGCGCGAGGCCGGGGCTATCTTCCTCGGCAAGACCAACATGTCTGAGTGGGCCAATTTTCGGGGAACTGTTCCCAACGGGTTCTCTGGACGAGGTGGGCAGACTCTGTCCCCGTACTACCCGAACGGAGATGCCTCCGGTTCTAGTTCTGGAAGTGGGGTAGGGATGGCTATTGGACTTGCCACCGCTTCCCTTGGCTCGGAGACGGATGGTTCTATTGTTTCTCCGAGCAGCATGAATAATGTCGTTGGAATTAAACCCACCGTTGGGCTCGTCTCTCGTACAAGGGGTACGTTCTATCGAGGTAAGCCTGACTAGAGCGCAGACTAACCATGTGTCATCCAGTCATCCCAATATCGTCTACTCAGGATACAGTTGGGCCAATGTGTCGTTCTGTCGCGGACGCGGCGTTGTTGCTCCGCTTTATTGCCGGAAAGGACGTGGACGACGAAGCAACCAGAGAACAACCAGAGGTCCCTGATTATATGAAGGCTTTGGATAAAGATGCTCTCAAGGGAAAACGGCTCGGCGTCCCGCGAAAACTGATTCGAGATGACAGTCCCATCAATGAAGAGTTTGACAAGGCCCTTGACGTTCTTCGCTCCATCGGTGCGGACATCGTGGATCCTGCGGACTTTCCCAATGCCGAAGAACTCAAGGCGTCTGAACACGAGAGCCGGGTACTCACTGTGGAGTTCAAAGTTGGGGTCAACAAATACATCCAAGAACTCCACAAACGCCCACAAAACACTAATGACCTTGCGGATCTAATTCAGTTCAACGAGGAGAACAAGGACAAGGAACTTCCGGAACCTTATTATACCGACCAATCGCAGTGAGTCAGCGAGATTCTGCCAGATGAGACGCTGACCGACATACATTTGTCGCAAGATTTTATGAATCCGAGGCGAGCAAACAAGACGAGCAGTACTATGAAGCTGTCAAGGAAGATTATCGACTTGGTCGCACGGATGGTATCGATGCCACGCTCAAGAAGTTTGCACTCGATGCGATCGTCTTGCCTTCGAGCTTCAGTATGTCATGCTTCCTCCAGTAGAATCACTTCCGAGACCGTTTCGTCGCGCAGGTTATGTAACCAAGGCTGCAGCGATTGCAGGATACCCCCTCGTCTCTGGTACGTGTTTCATCCCAGCCCTGCGTTCGCGATCAGCTTTATGCGTGATACGCCATAACAGTTCCCTTGGGATTTCTTTCCGACGCCATCGAACCGACACCGAACCCACCCGCACCTTTGCATGGCAAGGCTCCAGGACTGCCTTTTGGCCTGTGCTTTATGGGCACAGCGTACAGCGAGTATCAATTGATTGGGTTTGCTTATGCGTTCGAGCAGGCGACGCATGTGAGATTGCAGAGGAGGGCATTCGTAGAGGCCATACCCAAGACACAGCTCAGGGACGTCATTCCAGAATAGGCAATTCCATTAGTAGTTTGTAATCGTACTCGACAACTTTGAATTGTCAAGTCGGGCATGACGAAGCATAGCAAGAACAACACGGCCTCTTCTGTTTTCTCGTACGCGGAGAAGCAGAAGACAGAGTATGGCACAAGACGTGTATGTATCCTGTTTATACCCCAGATATCGGCTGAAACGTTGTAGCAACGCTTAGGGAACGAATCGATGCGAAATTTTGATGCTTGCGCTCTGTGCTTACAGCGGGCTCGAGACCCCATTGCCTGCGATCATGGCCACTTGTTTTGCAAAGAGTGTGCATATGCTGATCTCCGTATGTGGTCGTTTGTTCTACCATCAAGGACATGGGCTAAGAGACATACACAGTGAACCAGAAGAAGGACATCAAGCGACAGAAAGAGCGCCTGGAACGGCTCAAGAAGGAGGCAGGAGAAGAGAAACAGCGCGCACTGGAAGCTGCACGGGAACGCGTTCTGCGGGACTTTGAGAAGGGTCAGCTCACTTTATCTGCGGATTCACCTGCCATTGTCTCGACATCCGGCGCCGAGACGACCAAAGAAAGTGCGCAATTTCGTGTTAATACGTGTATTGACCTTACAGCCTGCTATTCGCAGGCCGCCCAGGCAAACGGAAACTCGATTTCGACAGCTCGACCGTTGAGACGCTTGCACGAGAGGCCGAAGAAGCTGCACTCAGGATGATAGAGCGAGAACAGACAGAGGCATTGCGTTACAAACTGCCCGATTTTTGGTTACCCTCGCTGACACCGACTTATACGTCGAATGGCCCACCCTCGTCATTGAAAGATGTAAAGGTTCAAACAACGTGTCGAGGTGGGGACCCACCTCATGTAATCAAGTGCGTCTCACTTCCAGGAATATGGCGGGCTCTATTTTGTCTCATCTTCGCTCTCGAAGCTTGAAGTCATTTACCCCAGTTCAATTTACCTTCCCTGCCTCATCGAATGGACATTCAACGGACTCAACTCCCGGGACTAATGAAGTAAAAAAGACTGAAGACTCGAAGAACCCAATATGTCCTTCCTGTAAAACCAATCTCTCCAACAACAAAATTCAGTACTGTATGTGCACCCCGTTCGCATCGGGACGCGTGATTCACACATAATCTAGTAATGCGGCCTTGTTCCCACGTTGTATGCAAGGGTTGTACGGACTCGCTTGTCCGGCCTGCCCACCAGTGCATCGTATGTGACCGGGGATTGACGGATACTGACATGGTGGAGCTTCGGAGAGAAGGTGTGCACCGATTTCATTGCGAAATCGTCTCCCCTATCCCTTTGCATTAACTATGATTCTCTTTCAGGTACAGGGTTTGCTGGAGGTGGACTTGCGGAGACGTCAAAGAAAGGGGTTGCCTTTCAAG
Source organism: Sutorius australiensis (assembly GCA_038089915.1). Taxonomy (NCBI): domain Eukaryota; kingdom Fungi; phylum Basidiomycota; class Agaricomycetes; order Boletales; family Boletaceae; genus Sutorius; species Sutorius australiensis. Next base: position 109,789 of record JBBPLR010000022.1, read on the forward strand.
GATAACCGTCCCACAGTTTCTGTACGGATTGTGTTACCATGATCCAATGCATCCAACTCTCTCGTAAATCCCTGGGTGGCTTCGGGCTCAGTTGATCTAAGATTCTTCTGCGTGCGCCCATTCTTCGCTGGACATCTCACATATGTGGAGTCTTGCAACCTTTACATGATACACTCTAGCGGCATGGGCTATGGCTCAGATGTTGGTCCTTTGTCCCACTCCGATGACTGGTAATTATTTATTTCTTTGCACAGAGTATCACCCCTTTGATTGCGCGTCCTGTAGTCCTGTGAACGTGCCGTATGTGTGGACCGACTTGAATTGTGGCCAAGCCAGTCCTACCATGAACGTAAGTGCCCTGACCGAATCCTCGTGCTTTATCTGCAAAACGAGGCGAACATTCTCAATGGTCTTTCTCCTGTATACGCGTGCAGTTGGACCTATGCTTTGATCCTTGTGTCGCTCAAAGCATCGGTCTTCGCACGCCACTGCGTATAGGTGGACCCTGTTGGGCCAAGACTCACATTATTGTTTGGAGCTCGAGCCACTTGCGATGGGCGCCTGGAGATGACAACATGTTCGCCCACGAGCACGGAGTTTCCTGAAATGTTGACAGTATTTGCAGGTTCATCATCCACATGAAAAGCAACTGAGGCTGAGATACTTGGCCGTTGCAAAAAAATGGGGTACGCTCTACCGTCGATGCTGTGAACAATGGCTCCATATGTACACTATTCGGAGCATCGCTGGACGCCACTCCCTGTCACCGGAATGTACGCTTTGGCATGCCTCGTGGTACCAAAGCGCATCCACAATTGTCCACAGGTCCACAATCCCGCTACCCATAAATTCATCCAGGCTGAGATCCAGAAAATCTGCAATACCTCTTTCCCTGTGCTCATTTCTTCCCCCTGCATCGTCCACGATGAAGCTGCGTGCATGCTATATCGAACAGCAATTCCAGAGGAACTTTTATCAGCATGTCCTCGCCAACGAACTGAGGCTCAAAATCCAGCGGATGAAGGAATGTCTCGCAGGAGATATCCTACCTCTGCCGACGGCCGAAGTGACTGCTGCATGGAACGCCTTGCCGAACGCCACGGTAGATACCCTGCCGATGTCTATGAAGGCCGGATGGGTATTTCTCCCAGCCCCTCCACCAACGCCAGTGGAACCCGCGTTTGACGTCGACGATCCTACATCAGATGATTCGTCTGTGAACGGTAGCACCGAGGGCAGCTGGCTGCTCGTCAACGGTAAAAAATCGCGTACACCCGACCTGAACGACAGCGACACGACATCGCGGTGCGGCAATTCCGAGCGGTCGACGAACCAGCAAATCAGCAAAGAGAAGTCCATCCAATCCACCGGTAACCGCTCCCCCTCCACGGATCACGAAAGTCATTCGTCCAGCGGTGGGTCTTCGCCGACGCCAATGGAGCTCGACGACATAGCCGACCGATGGTTGGTGGACTATCGTGTCCGAGGAGTGGAAGCCTTTATCGAGGCACTGATGGCGTTCGCGCTGGAGTCTCCTGGGAACGCAGCGCTCACATCCCGCATCGCGCGTGTTGTCATTAGAAGAGTGGCAAAAATGTCTTATACGGAAGGCAAAGGTTTGGAGAGGACTATTCGCTGCGCGGCATTAGGGATGTTCAAGAGGTACTGGAAGTCGGTCAGTCAATATCGCACTGTCATTAGTGGGGCTTTGCTAACAAAATGGAACACACAGAACGATACCTGGATGGTGGTATCACCTGCGCGGGCAACCACCATGCCACCGAATCCGTACGGCATCAACGTTTCCAGTTTCGCAGGAAGCCTCTTCGATGCGGGGATATGCAACGCAAGGGATGTCTTTCTTTGCCTGTCTCTTCTGACAGAAGGAGAGAAGGGTTTTGATCGCTTGTGCGGCATGCATGCATTACTGGCCCAAGCCAACGATAAGTTGTGCAAAAATCGCAATCTCTCAGGACTATTGCGATTCCAACAAGAAATAACGGCTAGAAATGGGGAAACAGGACAGTACCTCTGGATCACCGCCCCGCGTTCGAATACGGTTATAACTGTGAGTTCAAGGCAAGTCGCTAGTATCCAGGTCATCTGATGGTTGCGATTCACAGGACATCCTCTCCACGATTGAAAGATGGATAGTTTCACAATCTCTCAGACGCGACCAGTCTCGAAC
>JBBPLR010000022.1:112075-137026 GCA_038089915.1 Sutorius australiensis
AAACTTTTGTTGGACCTGGAACAAAAATTTGGTGAATGTAACGGGTACATCAATGTGTAGCACATACTCCGCTGTCCCGGAAGAAGTCGTTGCCTGGCCATACGTGGCAGGGAACGCATCGCTGTTAGGAAGCGGATAGGCCTGGGACTGTAGCTATGAGTATGAGTCTAGCATCGAACTTGGAATCGGTCAGGATGCCAGGATATTGACTACGATACTTGCAGTGAAAGAAGATCTAGCAGGGACTTCAACAACATCAAGGAAGCAGATATGGCTGGTAGCTCGACGGGTATGGGGACTTTAAATCCTCAACCCATCACTATCTGCTTTGCGCCGACTCATATCCAACGAGATCTGTGGGAGAGCACATCTGACACCGCCTGTTGTTAGTCTCAGGCGTGGAGAGGAGGCGTAGTACAAAACACATCGGTATAGGTGGGAGAAAATCAAAAAGGGCTCAACCGGGAATTGAACCCGGGTCACGTACATCTTCACCAACTTTGTGGCGGGGAAAACACCCGAAGCACGTATCATGCGACTAGACCATTGAGCCATACCAACTTCTCGTCTCAGAGTTGCCAGCTTCTGGCGTCTCCGTGGATGCGTCAGGGGGAAAAAAAAAGTCCAAGGGAAAGAACTACCATTGATAGGGTACAGAACAACCACGACGAAAGAAAGGCTATCGAATCATGAGACCAATCCCAATCCCAATGCAAAAGCTACCGAGCAACGCGACCCGCACCTCACCGTCGGACAATTTCGCCCAGGCCTTTGACATGCTCTTGTGTAAACGGTCTCTGACCGGCTGAACAAGAGAAAGAGACAACGATAATAGAGCGGAAAGATGCAGTGGATCGATGCAGGGGATGGGCGGGTTTATTGCATCAGGGCAAGTTGTAACAGTGTTCTCCCTGGTGCGAGCAGCGACGTCCTGGGACAGCCGTATCTCCCACTCAGCCTCCCACCTAGCCTTGTCCCAACCCTGTGGCTTCTCTGCGATGTACTGTGCCGTTTCGCGATGACTTGCAGCAATGCTTTCTACTGCACGTTCGACTTCCCGCCAACGGAGGAACCGTTCGGCCGCTTCATAGCGCAAGGATGAGAGAGTTTCTGGTGACCGGAACAAGCCATTGCGGAGCGCCGAAGCCGAGGAAGGTCTGAACGAAGACATGTGAGGTCGTGAAGGGAATCTGGTCTGGTCCAAGCCATGACGAAACACGATAACGGGAATATGGGGTGCAAGAGCGTCAATGATTTCATTTTCGGTGCTAGAAGGTCCTGTGAACAGAGTGGAGTCACTTCTATGAATGCAAGACGGAGATGGGCGGTCTGTTCACCTAGATCCGTCAGAATTATAAGGGCAGTGTACAAAGGCGTCCATGGTGAAGCGATTAGATTAGCCAGAGCGACAGACGGCTGGCAACGCCGATCAATCATCTCCAGTAGAGAATGGAATGGTGAATGGATGGCAGGGAGTATGGACGAAGGCTGTTACCCCAACATGCATTAGAATCAAATAGCTATCAAACGTGGTACACGTACACCTCCATGGATGCCATGATGGACGATAAGCTCGATGTTCCGTGCTGGTTCAAACTTCTCAAGTCCATGCGCGTCTTTGTGTTCGATCCAGTCCGTTGAAGCGCGTAGCACGAAACCGTCTCTCGTCGCTTCCCAGTCACCGGTATCCACCACGTCCTCGTTGTCGACCAACAACAGGGTGGACGCCAGGCTGTGATCCTGCGCAGCGTCCCCAATCACAAGTATACGGACGTCACCCAGCGTCTTTCCGAACTGTGTTGGTCGCGGAAGAGCCTCTGGGAGGGTCAGAGATGGGATGATGAGCCCCTGTGTGGACTCCTTGGCATGGTCGGACTGAGGTTGAGAATGCGGGGGACTGGCAGCCGCAGAAGAGAAGAAGAAAGAGGATCCGACGGACGGTAGCGAGGATATCGACTCTGATGGGCTGTCGGGGGGCGAAAGGAGCGCACTCGACCGAGGTGACGATGCCTGAGAAACACTGGCTCCAAAGCTAGTAGAATGAACGTGGTGTTCTTGTCGCGGGTGAAGCGCTCGTATCGTAGAAGTGCTCGTTGATACTGGGCCCACAGGTTCCATGGTCGAGGATGAAGGAGAGGAGAAAGGCTGCGCGCCGTTCCTTGCAGTCGACGCCATTAATGTAGCCACTTTGCCCAGCTACACGTGTTTGGTGCATCTAATTACGGATGCCAGCCATATCACAACGAAACCAGTCAAGTATCTCATTCATTCATTCACCGTTCCTATCAACGCTGTCCCTTGATAGTGGCAACAGTTGGATAGATCGACCATGACTATCCGCCACAGAAAATCGACGGCACCCTGACAGAGTCATCTATATTCCATTTCACGGCTTAGTTCACGCGCGAACGACAAGGAACTGTTCAGGAATATCCGGGCTCTCCTGGGGAGATAGCCTTGGTATAATATATTTCTCTCCATTCTCGTCCTGGTGGACAGTCCTCTTGACCTGGGGGTCTCGCTGGGTGCAAAATGCATGGAGTGTAACAACATGCTCACCTGCCACACTCGAGTGTTACATCCAATGTGAACGAGTGTAGGAGAACAAACAGATAAAATCGAGATCGCCGCTTGCATCAACATGGGTGGCAACACCATCAACGGTTCACTCAGCGGAAAGTTGATGTGAAGCGTGCGAAGGTTCTTTGCCAATGCAAACAGGCGGGCAGCATCGTCCTGCGAACACGATTATTTAGCACGGAGAAGTGCAAACGCAAACAACTCTGGACTTACTAGGTCCCGCTGATCCGCTAATATAAATAACTGCTCGAGCAGTGGGCACTGTGAACAAATCACTTCCAATGCAGGAAGGCTGATTTGCATGCGATGAACAGAGAACCTCCTCAGTCGCTGACCATGTTTCGCCACTATGGCTTTCCAGAATTCATCTAGGGCGGGGTTCCATACTGAAGTGCTTGTAGAGTATATCGAGAAAGCTTCCAGTGGCGCGGAAGATAAGACTTCCCCAACGTCACGGGTCCACTCGACCAGCGGCATGTGGATGTACACGGTCAAAGTTATGGCTCTTAACCGCCTAAATGCATCACTGTGGAGGCACGCAACTTTAAACGCAGACATATCCTACCGAGCGCATGGTTAAGGCCAGCGAATTGGTTGAGTGTGTGGAACGACGCACAAATGCTTGCGAAAGACCCTCGAGACTTACCCCGATAAGCCCGTTCTTGTTGCTGGAAGCGACCGTCGCGATACCCAAATGAGTCACTTTGGGACACCCAATGATGTACAGGTACTCCAGGTTTTGGAGGTTCGACGCAAGATGTATCAAAAATGCATCGGTCACCAGAGTTGATGCCTGCCAACAAGGCCATCGCTCGTATTTATTTTTCAGTTCGCATACATCTCCCACCTTACAAATGATTGTGAGGTTGCGAAGCGTTTCGCCTGTGATTGAAATCCAGGCTGGGAAGACATCCAGAACGTGAGCGCTAGGCATAATCAACGAGAGCTTGCTCAAACGAGAAAATTGGATGAGCATATTTGGATCATATCCACTGTCATTTCCATTGAGCTCCAACTCATGCAAGTATCTGCAGTCGCCGAGAGATTCGAGCACGGCAGAATGAAAAGATCCGTCTCTGGTCCATGTACAAGACCGAAGGTTAACGCAGTTTCTGATCCCTTGGGCACACATCTGCAGCAACGCGGTGTGTCCCTCGGCGGACAAAGCTTTTGGAAAATCTCTGATCTCTTCCAGGATACTGTGAGTGACTGAAGTCGCGAGAGATGAACGGCGACTCGCCTAATCTCTCTACATAAGAAGCGAGATGAGGACATCTGGATAATGACTGGAAGAGCAAAGAAACCTGTGTGAAGAACGCCATCTACGACTTGTGCAAGATAATGGTAATTTCAGCCCGAGACCAACCTTGATCTTTGCATCTTTATACCACGCGAAGATGAATACACGACGATACAGCAGAGGAGTTGCAAATCTGTTGAATATTTTGTTCACGAGACATAGCGTGTATATGTGCTGAGTATTGAGAATAGATTCAAAGATGACTGGCAGTAGTTCGAGTGGGAGTTCGAGGAAATGGGCCATTTGGGTCCCAGGTGGACCTCCAACGCACGAAAGTGGAAAGCTGACTAATCAGAAACGCGAACAGTGTGGTCCTTCCAAGTCTACCTTTCTCCGTACCATCAACGTCTCGCTCTCATGGACTTGGACGACGACTACACGATGCAGGATCGGGAGTCTTATCCTGTGCAACCCGAAAACGAAGAGGAGGAAGGGGTAGAACAGACTCAGCCGGAGCGCAAAAGCGGAAAGCCTCGAGGGTCCATTTATGATCCATTGGATGACGATGAAGAGGATGACGACGACGACGACGAAGAAGAAGAAGAGGATCATCGTGGGAGGAAACGCGCAAAGGTTCGGAATCGTTGCGAATTGTATTCAGGTCTATTCACACAGCAAGTATCTAGCACCGTCACAAGCGCAATGCTGTCAACCGCTTCCTCGATGTAGAGGCCGAGGTCGACACGGAGGAGGAGGAGGAAGAGGAGGAGGAAGAGGGTGGTGGTGGTACGTCTCGATATAGGTTCCCAGTGACATTAATTCTAATCACCTTGTAGACGAGTTCATTGCGGATGCTGGTCTGGAGGGAGACGAAGATGATATGAATAGAAGAGCGGCTGTCAACGCTCGACTCGACCGCCGAGAAAGAGAACTGAACGACCAGGATTTGGCCAAAATTGCCCAAAACCTACACGAGCGCTATGGACGCGCAGCCGTACGGTATACCGGTGACATGAACGAGGTTCCACAGCGCTTGCTTATGCCTTCAGTACACGATGCGAGCTTATGGCAAGTCCGAGTCAAGGTAGCGAACCAGCCAATGTCTGTGTTGCCTTACTCACCTTTTGGAACAGCCCGGACGGGAGCGAGATATTGTGTTCAGTCTTATGCGCAAGGCCATCGATCTCGAGTATACGGCCCAACCGCTTTCAATACTATCGGCTTTTGAACGAGACTCGCTGCCAGGAATGATATACGTGGAAGCCCGTAGCGCCCAACAAGTTAATCAGGCATGCAAGGGTCTTGTCGGTGTCTACCCCAGCCGTGGTATCACTTTGGTGCCTATCGAGGAAATGGCCAGTCTTTTGCAAATCAAGAAGCAAGACTTGACGGTCACTCCCGGAACATGGGTTCGTATTAAACGTGGAAAATATCAGGGTGACCTAGCACAGGTCATGGACATAACCGAGAACGGCGAAGACGTCGGCCTTAAATTCATCCCTCGTATTGATCTTAACCCAAGGGACGACGCGAGTGTAGATGGGCGGAAACGGAAGAAAACTGCCGCTGGACTCTCCACAATGCGGCCTCCCCAACGATTCTTCAACTATGAGGAGGTAGTCAAGGTATATGGTCGCAAGCAGGTCTCCAAACGGAATCAGGTCTATGTCTTCCAAAATGATACGTACAAGGATGGCTTTATCGAAAAGGATTTCAAACTCTCGGCGCTACAACTAGACGACGTTAACCCCACCTTGGATGAAATCACACGTTTCACCCGAGGACAAGACGGTGCGGAGAACGAGAATCCGGTTGACCTCTCTATCATAGCAGAAGCATCACGAAAAGCTGCGATTTCTGTCCTCCAACCTGGGGATCACGTCGAGGTGTTTGAAGGGGAGCAGGCCGGTGTACACGGTGTCGTCGATTCCATCAACCAGGACGTTGTCACCATCACTGCAGTGGGCGTGGATATCGACGGCCAAAAGGTTGACGTGACAGCTCGTAGTGTCCGCAAGCGCTTTAAGCCGGGTGACCACGTCAAAGTGATGGCGGGTCAGAACGCAGACGAGACTGGTCTGGTCGTGTCCGTTTCCGACAACGTAGTCACATTCCTTTCTGATATGTCTATGCAAGAGGTAGTTCCCAGTCCCTTATCCACGTTGCTATCCCATATTCACGTTTCCTCCTAGGTCTCTGTATTCTCTAAAGATCTTCGCGAGGCTGCCGAAGTGGGTTCCGGCACCAACATTGTAGGCAACTACGAGTTACACGATCTGGTTCAACTCGAGTAAGTACATGTCCTTCTGACAACCCTTTGGCGCTGATGGAGTGTTAGCCCACAAACTGTGGGAGTTATCTACAAGACCGAGCGTGACTCCTTCCGAGTGCTTGACCAGAATGGTCAGACACGACTTGTTCAACCCCATCAGATATCTATGCGAAGGGATTCAAATCGTGCCATAGCGACCGACTCTGAGGGTCACGAACTTCGAGTCAATGACAATGTCCGAGAAGTGGATGGGGAGGTCTGTCCGCACTAAATATTTGTTGAACCATTCTCAATGTTCCACAGAGTCGTAAAGGGAGGGTGCTCCACATTCACCAATCATTCTTTGCTTTCCTTCATAACCGTGACATCCCCGAAAACGGTGGTGTGTTCGTCACCCGTGCTCGATCCCTGGCGTCACTGGCACCGAAAGGGAATCTCGTCAAGCCCGGCACAGACCTAGGCAAGATGAACCCACACGTGGCTGGTGGTGCAGTTTCAGGGGGCATGGTTGGCTCCGCCATGGGCCGTGGTCCTCGAGATCGAGATATTGGTGTCCTCGTCACGGTAGTCAAGGGCCCGCAGAAAGGTTACGTCGGGCTCATCAAGGATACCAATGGAAACCTAGCCCGTGTGGAGTTGCACACTGGGAACAAGATCATTACCATCGACAAGCAAAAGCTTTACCGCAATTTGTGGGTAGCACATATGGGTGTGACCTTGTGGTTCTAATCTTGCCCGTCTTAGACCCGATGGGACACTCGTGCCTCTTAACAAACCCTTTAATCCGAATGCTGGACGGGGTGGTTTCAAGGCGCCAGGAGCACCAGCACGTACTCCTAATCCATATGCTCAAGTGGCCGGTGGTCGCACGTCTGGATTGGGAGGTGGCCGTACGCCCAATCCGTACGCGAGTGGTGATGGAAGAACTCCTGCGTGGAACGCCTCTTCCAGAACGCCGAATCCATTTGCTGGTGACGGTGGCAAGACTCCGGCTTGGAACGCGTCGTCGCGCACACCCAACCCATACCAGGACGGTGGTGGCAAAACGCCAGCCTGGAATGCCTCTTCGCGGACGCCTAACCCGTACCAGGATGGCAATAAAACCCCTGCATGGAGTGCTTCCTCAAGGACTCCCAACCCATATGGGAGCAGTGAGTCCCCGAACTGGGTCAACGACGGAGGCAGAACGCCCGGCTCGGGTTGGGGCAGTGGCCAGTGGGGTTCTTCGGATAACAACATCGGATGGGGCAACACGTCACCTGCGCGGCCAGCTGACACGGGTTATTCATGGGTGAGTCACATCAAGTAGGTCTTGTCGCGGTTCATTTACTCGATCAAAGTCTGCACCAACGCCCGCCGCTGCTCCGACACCGTTTGCTGCTCCGACGCCAGCCGCGTCATATCCCAGTGCGCCAACACCCCGTACCATGGGGTCGACGGGCTTTATGCACTCGGCCCCGACACCAGGGGTCCTGGCTACGGATGAGGACGATTCGAGTGAGTCCACCTGGTTCATTGGAAGCAGTCTCTTACAAGTCCGTTCTCAGCCCTCGAGTGGCTACTGGATCCGGTCTTCCAAAATAAAAAGGTACTGATGGAAATTACGGGCACGTTGGGTCGGTGGCATAATGGCGAGTACGAGGGTACCAAAGGCTTCGTGACCAACGTCTTCCGAACCTCTGGAGACACGTTGATCACCATTGAGCACGTCGATACAGGCCGAACGGGCACTACGGAGGTGCCTATCAACTATCTTAGTCCCGTTCGTCCAGACCGGGTGGGTGATCGCGCCGTTTTGCTGGATGGGGCTGCCAAGGGCACCGAGGTGATTCTGACCCAGCCGGTGTTCACGGGCGAGTGGCAGGTCTCCAAGTCGCTGAACTCGGAGCCGATCACCTGCTCGGAGACCGCGATGGTGAAGCTCCATGTCAAGCAGTGATAACCACTGTGATAGTATCTTTGCATTTCCATGTACAGATTGTCGTTCATAATTTATGTATCACTCGATAATTCGAGATGCGTGGGAAGGAACGACAACTCGACGTTTGGCACTTGCGTAGAGATGTCGTTTATAGTCGGGTCTCTCGCTGGTGCAGTCGCAACGGGAGGTGTAAGTCGTGCTACAACTTTGAGCGTATCCAAGTCGGTACATTCAGAGTCCCACAGGTATACTATGGATTCTCAAACTTGATACAAACGAGGTACGTGAACCGCTCGTTCAACGACCATGTTCACATTCTGACGTTCCACGCCTCGCAACAGGACCGACCAACACCAACGCGAGTGTGTAGCATATCACGGCGCTGTCCCTCTCTCCGAGTCACTGACGCTTCTTCAAGTCTCCATGCCCTCTCTGAGCGACTCGGAGACGCCTCTGCGCGGATCCCGGGTCCGCTCCCCGCCTCGGCGAGAATCGTCGAGCGACCATTTAGGACGGTGGTGCAGTCGCGCTGGAACGAGCACGTCGCGGGCGTCTTTTCGACTGTCGGGCGATGGGAACGACGAGCGTCGGATTGGGCAGGTAAAGCATTATACGGGGAGGCGCCGTGGTCGTCATCGTCGCGGTGAATGTCAATCCACATACCACACGTTGGTTTCAATATTTGTTGCGCATGCATGGCGCTCCCATGCAGAGTACGCTACTCGAAAACACGATCATATAAACAGAAAAAGAAGAGAATAATCCGAATTGTCCATCCATGCCCCCTTGCGCGTCCTCACCGTCCATAGCCCTGGTAATACTGTGGATTAAACCCCTGCGGGGGCGGAGGTGGCCGCATTGGCTGATACTGACCCGGGGGTCGTGGTGGCGTACCTGCGGGTGGGGGCGACGCATACTGCATCGGGGCCGGGGGCGCAGGGAGCGTCGTGTTCGTCGCGTAACCCGCGCCCGTATAGGGACGGGAAGGCGGCTGCGGTGGCGGCGGCGGCAGCGGTGGGAACGACAATTGCCTTGGAACCGTAGATAGAGGAGGCGGTGGAGCGGACGTTGGCGGCAGTAACGTCGGGGAACTGAGTAGCCCTAGACTGGCGTATGGATCTGGGGATGAGTTCAGCGCTGTGTACGAGCTGCGTGGCAGCTGCGGTGGCGGTGGCGGAGCGACATAAGACACAGGACGCAGAGGTTGAGCGGGGAGAGCAGGACCCGTGTAGGACGTGTGCTGAGGTGGTTTGGCTGGTGGGGATGGACGGCCCATCCCGCCTTGCAAATTCATCGACGCAAACGATGCCTCGATGGAGGGCGGTGACCGGGGTGGTGGTGGGACAGGAGGTCTGGTGTCGGTCGGAGGGGCTGGTAGTTTCGCGGTGGACAACCGCTGTTGGAGTTCTGCCTGTCCCGCGAGCTTGTCCCGCTCCGATCGTCGCTCGGAAACAAACGACTTGACGTTACGAGACAGCGTTGCACTCAGTTCCGTGAGCTGGGCGTAGAACTGGAGTCCCTTTCTGTCACAGACATCTGTGAGCGGGCAAATAAATCAAGGTGATGAACCCACGTCAATCCATCTCGAACTTCCATATAACCATCGCGTGCGTGCGAGATGCGTCGAATGGCGTCCTTCTTCCGTTTCTCTCGTTCCTCCCACTTCTTTGCGCCGGGTCCTCGTCCTGCAAGGTCCCGCAGACTCTTCCACAAGCCCTGGATTTCTTGCAGAGCGATCTGTTGGTGGTGCACGGTGGCAGCCAACCGTTGCTGATATGGTCTAAACTTTTCGAGCTCGGCAGCAAACAACGTGGGCTCGACGGTGCTGTTGCGACGGTTGAGCAGCAGAAGGTGCGAAACGTCGTCGGCTTGGATCTGTGCATCGTGAACGCCAAAAAAAACGCATACAAAGTAAAAATCACTTTTTCCTTGAGGTCCTTGAGTACCTCGTTCCGTTCGTACGCAATCTTCTTTACCCTCCCGAGACGTTCTTCTATCTCGGACGTATATTGCCCAATCCGGGCGCGCTCCTGCTCGTCGATGGTTTCGGAGCCAATTTCCAGGTCGAGCAGACTCTCCGGACCACCAAGCTGTACACTCGCACGGAAAAGTTCCTCGAGACCAGACGACAACACCATCGAAATGTCACCCTTGATGGTATCCCAGATCGTAAAGACCTGCTGGTCAGAAGCCCCAGCTGCCTCGAGGGCACTCAAATGGGACTTGAGATCTTGCCTCAGCGACTTGTTCAGCGATGCGGACGGCTCCTGCGTCCATAAGTGGTCATACTTGACCCTCATCGTCTCGCACTCGCGAGATTCGATGTCCAGATCGCGCGAGATGGACTCGAGGTCGGACTTGACGGTATCCTTGAGGCGAGTCAACTCGTGCGCGAGCGCATCAACGCCTTCGCGGTCTTCCATGACCCCGATGTCTTCTCTCCAACGCCGCACTTCTAGCGGGATCTCGTCTTCGCCGCCGAGTCCCCCATCTGCCATGGCCTTGAACCGTCCAAGACCTTCCTGTACCCCCATGGCCTCCAATGCACTGCGTGCCTCAACCTCTGTGCTTTCCGCGTTTTCCACCTCCTTCCGGACCAACTTTGCTTTCTCTTCCGAGTAAACGCTCGCGCTTTCGTGTACGCTGAGAGGGATGAGCTTGATGAAGATGTCCTGTCCGATGACCCTTTGCACTTCGGGTGCGCCATAGACCTCTTGGATGGTGATGGGCGTGGCTACCGATGCCTTGTCGATGTTTGGGAGTGCATCCGGAGAGGGGAGGACGGCGTTGTAGATGAGGTCGTTGTCGCGTTGAGCCTCATTCTTTCGGTCGGTGCATACCTGGAGATGCGATTTCGTACGCTCCAGAATGGAAGTCCCTGCGTCAGCGGGCAGAGTGGGTGATACGTGCGACCAAAGCGCGGAAAAGGATTGGGCAGAACGATGGCTTTCCTTGGCAAGAGACTCTGCGAGCGTAAAACGGACGAGGGAGTCCCCGTGGTTGCCTGCCTTGCTATCGACTTGGGCGCGGTAGAATTGGGCGAGGGAACCAAACAGCTTGGACTTTATCTGCGATGGGGTGAGATGGGCGGAACGGGCCAGGTGGATGACATGCCTGTACGAGGGTCACCCAATTGCGATCAAAGACGCCCTTTCCCATGAAATCCTTTACTTCCTCTGAGAGAGAGGCGTACATGGATGCCGCCTGAGACGCGATCTTTGCCACGAGCGCACTTGCCTTTTTTTCCTCGATGCATTTCTCGAGAAAGACCTCGGTTGCCTGGGCAAGGATGACGCCGACCAAGAACTTGATGACCTCGCGACTGAGATCAGTCGAGGGTGCGTGCAGAAAGTTCTCGTTGATGTAGGTGAGCATGCCGGCACACGTGCGAAAGTAGTGGAATGCGAGCTTCAATCCCTCTTGATCGGACCTGTTCTGAGATGCAGCGATGGCGGAATGGGTGGCTGCGATCTGGAAGAGAATGGACGCCTTTTCGTAAGCGATGGATGTCTGGGTGGTGACCTTGTTGGTAAAGGCGTCGTGCCATGAAAAGTTGACACGGATCTCGGAGAAGCGCAGTTCGAGGAGCTCGAGCTGACCAAAGTACTTGTAGAGGAGATCGCGGCCTGTGACTGGGTGAACGGCGTGCACACGGGGCAACGAGTGAGTGAGTGCAGACCGGTGGTGTCGCTACCTGCGCCCTTGACGGCATCCTGTCTGCACCGCTGTAGAGTTTGACACTCTTGAATGTACGTGTCCGGGTTCTCGCCATATGACTTTGCGATGAGATTTCGAATGGGTGATGTCCAGTCCACGTCCTCCGTCGTTTTCTTTGGAATGGATATCATCGGGGACTGGTGAGCGGACATGACGAGGTCGATGTTGACTCATGTTTATATCTCCCTCTTGACATGTCCTCCTCCTCCGAGAACGTCCTCGCTAAAAAGGTGTGTTCGACCAACGTCTTACTCGTTTCTCGACTCATCTTGGACAGTATGACCGTTGTCGTACGTCCCTTTTTTTCTACCCGTACGACGTTGGCTCAACGTGACGCACGCAAGTGGCCGACCTCCTCGTCAAAACGTACGTACCTCGTTCCTCCACGGCCCACGTTCCCTGACCTCTCGTAGTGGCGTAGGCTTTGGCGTAGGCGTAGTCGCCTCCGTCATCCTCTTTCGAAGTGCGTCTCACCGTTCGACCGACACGCTCCGCTCACCCGCTCCCAGGACGCACATGGCCCATCGCACTCGCTTCTGGCTTTGGCATGGGCGCTGCCTATGCCGATTGCGACCGCTCGTTCAACCCTGCACGCGTGCCCGGCACTCGCATCATAACAGAGGAGACCAAGTAGACGAGGGAACGAGTACATGCTATTTAGACCTGTCCTGTCAACACAGAACATCCTCCATCACTCGGCCGAACGCGCCCTTGTCCCACTTTTGTCCCCCGTTTGACCCGGCATGTCGGAAGGTTCGGTGCTAGGTCGAGGTAATGTCCGTTGTGGCTTTCCGTGAACGAGTCGTTCGTACAAGACGTCTGTCGCATGTCCACATCAGGGCCGTTAGAATCCATTCACCAACCAAACCCACATGCAGTTGCCCCGATGATGGGTACCGTGGCAATGATGGTACGCAGTCTCTGAGCCTGCGGGTGCAACTTGGGTGCCATGAAGATGCGTGGGAAGATTCATTCATGTATGTACTCGACTAAAAAGAATTTTAAAGATTGATGATCCTCGTCCCAAAATCGGCGACAGCATACGGAAAGCCAGGCCCAGGACAACACATGAACATCATCGAGCTTGGGATCTCGAGTCGATGTGCAAGCGCAGCCACCGTCTGTGAATTAAACTCACCCTCGACGAGCATCTGAACGACATACATCACGACCCTGTTTCGCTCCAGAAAGACCACGCACCAAATCAATCGTGATACCCGGAAATGCCTCATCCAGGACTGCACGCACGAACGTGAGCACGTACCAAAGACAAAAAGGGTCGTCACGTACTCTTTGCATTGGCCTCCATCTCTGATGGAACCTTGCCCGTGTGAAAGTGTACCATCTTCAGGCACGACGTCTCCTCGTTGCGCTGAACATACAAGATCATGTCGAACAGTTGATTGATCTGATCAAGCCATTCAGCGCGAGCACTCGTACATACGCCGTGCACCGCACCTCATCTGTCTTTACCAACAGGCACACTTCTTGCCTCTTCAGCCTCTTCATCACATGGATCAATCCCCTTCCCCAGTTTCGTGTCGGTCTCGGTTGATGGAGGAAAGGTGCCTGGTCATACACCCAATACGCCCAGCGGAGGATAGCAACCTTGTTGTCCGTGATCGAAAAGAGAAACAACAAAGCAAGGAAATAAAGCGCAAACCAGCTGAGGACACCTCAGTTTTGGCGACCAACTGCAACGTATGCGACCCACCCGGCAATGGTGGGATCGATGGCAATGTTGCCCGCGAACACCGCAACCGCCACAAGAATGGCACCAACCACGCTGGACAGCGAGCATCGCGAGAGACGCGGTAGACGAGGTCTTGAAAAACGCAGTAGTACGAGCGAGAGAGGGAAAAGCGTCATCACGGAAAGCCACACGACAGAAAACCTGCGACATAGTCATCAACTGTTTGCAGTATTATTGCATTCAATGCCACTTACATTTTTGAGACGACGACTAAATCCGCCCCGGTGCTGGCATAAATCACACCACTAAAGCAAACAAAGGACAGAATCGCAACGTACAAAGCCCCCGTGCGAGGCAGGGCAGCAAGAAATGCGCGAGGCAGCACATGGTCATGGGCCAACTCGGACAAGAGCTCGCAAGCGCTCGCAATGCCTGCCCAACGTGACGTCAGTAGACAAAACCAGAATAGATCGCGTGTCTCACCGGTGAGAACCCCCGCACAAAGAACGACCACCGCGTCCATGGCCACCCAGACCCGTAGCCAACGTCCAGCCACCTACAGACCGTTGTCGGTACCCAAACAAAGACACCGAACAAGAGTCAGCTGCACCTTCTGTGCCAACAGGCTAAGCACGTTTTCTTCTGTTTGTGCATTCAATGGCAGCAACGCCAACACGAATAGCATCATCATGGGGTTCAGGATCATGGCCGAGAGATGGAGGTTCCGCAGGACCTTGGGATACGTGCCGGGTTGCATCTTGGCTGCGTAAGCTGGGACACCTGCGACGAGCGTTCAAAGCGGTATGTCGGTCGCGGAGCATACGTACACTCAAACCCGGTCAAACCCAGCATACCGATGCACACTCCGTCAAAGATCTGTTTAAGAATGGATGCCGGCGAGGACAACCCTGCCTGGCCAGCGAACCAGTTCTCTCGTAGTTGTAGAGGGCCAGCAGTAGCCCATGCAACAACCGACGCGATGATAAGAACAAGCATTGTGACAAGCTGCACGTACGTATGGATTAGTTTACCTCGGATCATGCTCGAATAGTTCAGTGACACACATGAAATGCAAGCACACCGCTCGCAACCCTTGCGCTCTCCTTAAGCCCCATGAGACTGATCGCAGTAAAAAGAATAAACACGAGCAGAGCCCCGACGTAGAGCGGAAATGGCAACACAACCTCTCCAGCGAGGTACGAACTGGCGGTCGCGGCCGACACGACGGCCGTAGCAGCGAAATCAAGAAGGAGAAGCGCTGCGCCGACGAGTGCGACGGCCTTTGTTGACCCATTCAATCTATCACGGTAAAAGCGATACTTCCTTGGACAATATCCAACCAACGGCACTTACAAATAGGTATAGGGCGCTCCACTTATTGGCAGAGCCGAGCCCAGCTCTACCATGAGCGGCCGCCAAAGAAACAATGTCAGAGTGGCAACAAACATGGACAATGGCGAGCTTTGGAGTACGGTAAGCCACGTCAAACAGTCGGGACAAAGGTGCGAACGCACTATACGCCAGATATGGCGAACACGCTTGGGGTCGTGTAGAACACGCCACCCAGAATATCGTTGGCGGCGAGCGCACTGGCCGTAAACTGGCCCAGCACGCGCTGGTTCCGCAAATCGAGGAGTGCATGGTGGCCATGGGAAAGGTCGCCCGGAGAGAGCGCGATCCTGAACGTGGATCCCCATCCGGCGAACTCAAAGTCGTCGGTGAGGTTTATAAAGGGCGAAGGAACCTTGGATTTGGGCTCGCCCGACGTGCGGATTCGCTGGCGGCGGAGAACGATGTCAAATTGCATCCCTGA
This sequence comes from Sutorius australiensis, assembly GCA_038089915.1. Lineage (NCBI taxonomy): Eukaryota > Fungi > Basidiomycota > Agaricomycetes > Boletales > Boletaceae > Sutorius > Sutorius australiensis. The sequence continues at coordinate 127,312 of JBBPLR010000022.1, forward strand.
GTCGACCAACGGAGTCCCACACGAACTCGGGTGCGCCGTGACTTGGGAACGCTGGAATCAACGAGCAAGGGTGTCCGTGCCACCGTAATACATACCGTTTTGCATAATCGACGCGTCCGGGTCATAAAGGAGGGAAGGAGTAATTCCACTCTCCTCCAGCATGGTTGATGGCGTGTCCATGACAGACTTGCGCTAAAAAAAAAGTACGAGGTGAACGTCGCTGAAAGAGATGTATCAAAGGTTAAATATTCCGAGTCAGGGGCCAGGTCACGATGGGTCATGTAGCCGTGCGGTTATACTAGTAAATCTAATATTAACAGAAGACTGACACGGATAAAACCAATTTTATAATCTGGTCCCGTCGTGGGCACATTCGACAGTATCCATCTGTCATGTGGAATCGGGGCACATCTTACATCCCTCCGTGGGGTAAACTAGTACCGTATAGGATCACTTCCTCCACCGTCCTCGACTCGAACATAATAACTAAAAAAGAGCACTTTGAACGTGAGTGCGAGACCACCATGCAACACTGCGATGACGATAATGAGGAGTCGTGTCGCCTTTGCGTCTCCCTGCAACGCGGCCAAGTCAACCCTCAACCCTACGCGTTCGAGAAACGACTTACGCTGGAAAGAACGGGGTACACGTTCGCCGCGAGGTAGTAGCCAGAAAGGCCAAAGGCTACGCCAATGAACACCCAACGCGTGATGGGCTCTGGTATGACGCACACCACCTGTTATTGTCTGTCAATGAACCATAACCCGCATAATCATAACAACTGACAGAGACAGGAATCCACACAAATAGCGCGTAGCCCCACACTCCGAGGGCATCCACGACACCCCACTCGCCAACGCCCAGGTACCGCAATGCCAGCCAGAGAGCTACTGGCACTCCAAAGCTGTACGCATATACGATCGTTGCGGCAAGTCCCAACAACCCAAAATTATAGTCATATTCTGCACCTGGTGCAGAGAGGTGCTTGGAGATGCTGGCAGCAAGCGAAGAGGAGAGGAAGAGTGCGAGAACGAGTGTCGTAGAGACCCAGAAAGGGCCGTATAGATCAGAGCCAGAAGCGAGGTTGGTAAGGTAAGACGGGGAGAAGGGAAGCAACGTCGTGTAGCACCGCTTCAAAATCATGGATGTGTCGACGTCGAAATAGGGTTGATAGAACTCGACCGTCCAAAAGCCGGATGGACCCTTTGGTGACATCCCGTGGTCGCCAAGGTACCCTGCTCATCCAAGTTATGTACACTCAACAGGAACGTCAAACATAACTCACCACGGTCTACTTCGGAGGACGCAGACTGCGTTCTACCGTCTGCACCAAGGAACGCTGCAAACAACGATGGCGGAGCAGAGATCCTTCTACTCAATGTCCCCATGAATATCACACCACTCACATTTGAATTCGAGACCCTCTGGTCCTTCTTCTAGACGCTACGAGCGAGTTTGAGGTGACCAAGTCTAGTCGAGACCTATCGTATATCGTACTCACTTCATCCGCGTCCACGGCAACGTATGCCATTATGCAAAATGTTGGGGATTATCTCGGGTGGTGCAACTGGTCGTGGTGGGTTGAGACGCGTCTTGACAAGCACAGCCACGCGGTCTATCACTACTCTGCTCTACAGTCCAACCCACGAACGATACTTCCCAATCTCGGCCGCATTCTTGTCGACGATACGCTGCACTTCGTCGCCCCACACATCAACCGGACGCCGATGTCCCTCCGTATTACCGACTCCAAGACATTCTCTCTGGTGCCTTTCCGCTTCCGCAAACTCAAACACGACACAATTCTCCAGAGTCAATGGCTTCAAGGGGTCCCAACGAAGCAACTGTGGTCGAGCGGGAACATTATGCGGTGGTATAATGGATCGCCCAAGATACAGATCCTCGAATACGAGCGCAACATCATCCTCGTCGATCGGCAATTTACTAAGTTGAAGATGAGTGAATACAAGCGAAAAACAAAGTAACTCCACATACTTGATCTGTTTGCTTACGAACCTTGATTCGCGATGGAGCATGTCTCTGAGGAGGCGCTCGTAAAGTTTTTTGCGATTTTTGATAGGTAGAGGGTTCAAGATGGGCTTCTTTGCCATCTCGCAGATCACGTAGGTGACTATATACAGGCCAAATATACATGGCAGGGACCCTGTGAGCGCCGTGAGGAACGGCACGAAGAGGTGAACCTCGAACAAGCACTCACCAAGCACGGGCAATATCCGAACTCTAAAGTCGTCGAATATACCCAATTCCTTAACGTCGCCTTTCTGGGACTCTTCCTCGGGTAGTGGGAGTAGCTTGACGTCTCCGGGAACCTCAGTGGAATAGACCACGGGTATACCTGATGAGACGCCCTGGAGACGTAATTTCCGCCTCACAGAACGCGCGAGGGGGTCATAAATAGTGTAGGATATATCACTGATTTGTACCCGAGTAGGGTCGCACTTGGCGCTAGCACCCATAGACGAGAACACCTGGAAGCCGTTCAGTCACCCCCATCCATCCACGAACCCGATTATACCTTGATGTTGTGGTCATGACAATACTTGAGAAGGTCCACCTTGGTCGTTATGTTATCAATGGCATCTTTGGTAGACGGGAAATGAAATCACGTTTCAACTTTCGAGACACCCGACTCACCTATAACCCAGCCAGCACCCTCCAGCAAGCTCCCACCATCCTCCTTCCTCCAAACCTCCACCCGACTGTCTACTTCAACCCAACGCGAAATCTGCTTCAACGTCCGTTCAACGCACGCCACTTTTGGAGTTCCAACGTCGGACAGCGTGGCCGTTGCGTGTCGATTAAGGGATGACAACGTCACATAGTCAAAGTCCACGAGTCGTATTCTCGAGATTCCGCTATACGAGCAAAGTTGAGCTGGTAATTACACGATGAGAATGTGTTGGCACGTACGATCGGACTAGCATGACCGCGACCCAGCTACCGACCCCTCCGCACCCCACTACGACCACGGAACCAGCGCGGACGTGGGCCATGCCCTCGTCCCCAAAGAATGCGTAATTTCGTGCGAGTTGTTCTTTGATGAGGTCTTCATCATATCCACCGATACGGTTGGGAAGTATGTATACCTCCTCGGTTGGCGTCTCTTCAGTCGTCACCAGAGGTTCGTGAACGGAGGGTTCTTCGTGGATGGTTATGGACCGGAGAGCGTCTTCATCGAGGTCCTTTCGCCGTTCTCTTCGCCGGTATGCATCGTAGGCAACGAACAACGTAGAAGTAATCACGCAGGCTGACACCGCAGTAATAATGAGCTGGGTCCGGTGAGACTGAGAAGACAAGACGTTCATGGCTGAGTGAATGTTGCTCCAACGCGACAACAATTTTCAAAAGTCATCAAAGTAAAACCAACTCGTTTCGATCGTACATGCTGTGATTAAACATCAGGTGCCCAGCTAGCAATAATAAAATACCAATATAAGTAATGTCCGAATCACAGTACTGATACATAGCACGGTATGTTTCTTCTTTCCGTTGGCTCCTGCAGCGGTGTAAAGAGCGTAAACAAATTCGACGTTTAGCTTTCGAGTTAATCACCATCTAGGTGACGTAGATGAGGGTGCGTCGCTGAGAGTTGATGATACAGAGAGTGATGAAGGCGCCGATAAGAACGCCAGTAATGATACACGAGGTTGTCTCTATGAATGAGGGCTTTCGCGCTTTCCGCGGCTTTGCAGCACCGTGCTCCGGGGACGGTGAATCAGGGTGCGCCTCCACAGGTGGGCACTGTTCTTGCCGCTGCTGTTGGTTAATGATGATAGTGGGAGAAAAGATAACCGTTGTCGGCCGAGAGTTGTCCGGGCCGTCCACGGGCCGGACAGGTGGAGCGATATCCTGCACTGCAGGAGTCAAGACAGGAACGACCGATGTTGGTTCGATGGGCATAGGATAGAGGCATTCAGTGACGGGGGGTGGAGTAGGTGGTGGAGAAGAGAGGGGTGGGGTGGGAAGTAGTACGAAGCTTTCGTTTCCGAGATCGTCTTTCTCGTTTGAAGGGTCAACGGTAGAAATCACCTCCGCTTCCTCATAATCTTCCACAATGCGCTCGAGGTCTGTTACGATATCCTGCAACCTGCGAACTTCCTCGCCCATCTCGCCTTTTCGCTTCTCCCGCACCTCCTCGGCGACTGCTTGCACGAGCGACCGGATGACCGACCACATTTCTAGATGGTCCCGGGACCACCACTGGGCAGGCCATTGTGCGATCACAAAGGCAAGCGTGCAAGCCTTGTCGGTCGCTCCCGAAAGATCCTTGGTAACAACCTCATGGAACCAAGGTCTAAGGAAGGCCATTGCCAAGCGCACGGAGCCCCCGGTTGCATCGCGCAGGCGATGCTCGGCAGAGAGTCGCAAAAACTGATCTGACATGTCTTGGCAGAACCGGCGGAAACTCGGTTTCCGTTCCATAGTATCCCAAGATAGGCTGTTCAATGAGGGCGGCAATGACTTGGGGTCGCTGCCTTGGCGCAGGAAGTAAGACGGAAGTTTATCGATCAACGAAAGGAGCGGGACAGAGGCTAGAACGGCCGGTGCGGGAATAGCTCCGTACACTAGAACGTCCTGGGATTCCAGTGCGTATCTGTACCACTTCCAATAATCAAGGTGTCTCCTAGGCAAATCGGTTGGTGAATGTGTACGGGATGCGTGGTAGGTAGACTTACTCTCCCGGAGTACCCTTCCGCAGCAGTTCCAATGCGGTTGCCGCTCGGCCGACAAGCATCCTTGCATCGATGACGGCAATTTCGACATCATGTTTCAAGCCGACCTTGTAGCGTCGGGTAGCCTCCCAGATCGCCCAGACGAAACTAAAAGTAGTCGAGATAAACGGGGACATGTGTCTCTGTGTCCAGTCCATGTGCTGGGCGACATCTCGATATGTACATGTGGAAGCGACGGACTCGCCGGTGCCAGGCGAGGGATCGCTCAGCTTCTCAGCTGTCCGGGTGAAATGCTCGTCGAACTTTTGCCCGACAAAATAGGTCTCGGTTGCATGATCGAAGATGCGTGAGTGGGTCTTTGGTGTGTAGACACGGAAGAGGAAAGGGTTGTCCTGGACGAGAGAATCAAAGGAGAATTCAGAACCAAAGCCATACTGAGGAAGAGGTGTCCCGGAAATCGGGCTCTGTGGCGTTTGAGCCGAAAGTTCTGAATCGTTGAGAGTCATCGTAGAGAGTCAGGACGTCGTCGGCCCAAGACACTGAGAACGGGTGGGTTTTCTATCATCGCGAAAGTTCTGACCTCGTGTTGGCCAGGTGTTATCACTGCCTATCCAAGGAATTGATCAAGCCTAGGCGTCAGTGTAGCGAAACATGACTTGAAACACGTGTACAAGGTGCGGCAAAACCCCCAGATGCACGAATAACTTTTTACGGGTGGCTCAACTCGCCACCGTCATCAACGGCGTCGCACTTAGACTCGACTTACGTCCTCATCGCCGAGCCTACGTGACGGCTGAACGACTTTAATGAAGTAGTTGGCGGCGAAATCCGTTTCGGGCTCTATCATCACGCGCCGCAGCTAAGCCCAGGCCCTGTGGTGGCATGATGGTGTCCTCGTGTACTCGGACTGCGCGGCTGTACATACATGTGTCCCAGCCTCCCGAAACACACGCGACATGTGCATGACAATATGTGCTTGGTACCATTTCTGCAGTTTAATTTTCAACTGATCAGGCTGTGTGGACTCTTGGCTTATTACAGAAACACGACCGGCCCGGGTCACCGTAGCCGCGTAGCCATTCCGCAGCAGCCTCTCAGCTTGTGATGCGACAGGTCCGCTGTCCGGATCGTTTGGTAAGCCCTCGCAAGGTCATGCAACTTGAGAAGTATCTTGGCTTCCTCCGAGTTGGCAGTACAAGTGTCCAGGTGGTCGGATCTTGCCCGCGCGGCGTCATAATTCCAGGCACGGGCGCTGGACGCTGAATCACACAGTAACCGGGGATGACTCTAGTACGGCAAAAGGTAAGTAGCCCCTCTCCCACCGGGTAGGGCTTCTTCAGTGGCACCATTTTAAGCCCGGCCGAGCTGTCTCACTAAGCGTCTCTTGATGCGAACAGATCCTATTCTGGCAGAATTGACCAACTTTGTCAAGTATTTGTTGGGTATAGCCGCATCTGGCTTGCCTTTCGTTTCGTGGTATTTATGCGGACCATCTCCACCGTCTCTACAGCTTTTTCCACGTCCGCAGACGATACGGACGGCCATTCATTCGTTTTCATTGCACAAGGGCCCCAGGGTTCGCAGACGCAGTTGTTGAGTTTGTGATCGGTAAGTACAAAGCATTGCATTGCACCCAACCTTGACTCTCCATGCACCGAATCATCCATGGAACGTTGTTGTCAGAGTTTACGCTTAATGGCTTTCTTGGCAGATAACAGCAAGTCGTCGCTTCGTTGTAACGAAACCAGATCGGTAGTATGGCTAATTCAAGATCATCGGTCAGTTTATGGTCATTCCATCGCCGATCGCTGTGTTGACCTCTTTTGTATAGGGTCAATTTTTGGAGCAGTTCTGTCCATCCATGAAGCCTGATGCACGTAAATCCAACGAAATAAATTGTGAGCAGCCATTATTCAGTTGCTAGCATGAATAAACACCCACGATGCCCTCCCTGTACTCTCTAGTCGCTAGCGCTCGCCTTGGTACCACCTCCCGTAAAGTGGTGCCTGTGTTCTTCAGCCATTCGGCAACCCTTTCCCTTTCTTCCGCAGCTCTTTCAACCGAATCACTTGAGCCTCTCAACGTTCCAAAGACATTCGACATCTTCGACGCCCCTGTGAAGCTCCTGGAGAGGAACGCTTCAGATGAACCACTGAAATCATTCGACACACTCTCCGTTACACATGCAATTTTCAAGTCACGTCCTCGGCATTCGGGGAACATTCGCAACGACGTCTCTGGCTTGCCATGGTCTCTTCCGCCACCTGTCACTTTTGATGGTCCTGCTTGTCCCCCGCGTATGTCACAGTTAACCCTCGAAAGGCGTCGTCAACAACGTCGAAGTTTGCCCCATTCCTCGAGAGGGGTCCATGGTTCTGCGGTGGAGTCTTGTAAGGTCTTCACTCCGCGGTCGGAGCCCCTTTGCCAACTTTTTGACGGGCCATCTCGTATACGTCGCTACCGATACCCAGCGTCGCAGAATGGGGTGGGTCATGGTACCCTTCTCATCCTTCCATCCTCCCTGATTGTCTTCGTTGTTGGCAGCACTTCTATTCCATCACGTGTGTCTCTTTAGCTGTCTGCTTGTCCAGCGCGTTTGTCTGGTTCAAACTCAAGGATAACCTGGATCCTCCACCAATTAATGGCAGAGAATCGAGGTAGCGTATCTGCTCCGGCCACCGCATTCTTCATATACCCAGGCCCTGTTGTAAGCGAGTACCCCGATCAATTCGTCTTTCCGTTCCAACCGGGTCTGATGGCCATTTGATAGATGTATCATATAGCGTCTCTGAAACCCGCAACCTTCTTAGTGGGATCTTGAAATCATCCAGGTTGCGTGTGGTATACCCCTGTTTTACTCGGACGTGAGATCTCAAGCCCGAGGCTTGAGGCTTCAAGTGTATCTATCGTCACCATCAGACTCGGGCGCTCATGCTGCGTAACACTAAACATACTTGTATGACGTAGCACTTGATTGCCATGTTTTCTTACACTTTGATGAGTCGCTTGGTCTCGTCGAATATTCTAATTACGAGTCCCGTATGGCACAACTGTATCGTCGGTGACAAGTAAAATGTCGCATGCATCGAGTGCGGCGATAGATGATGATATTCTTGCAAACGAGAAGCTGCAATATGTCCCAAGAATTCCTACGCCGTGTGCTTCCTATCGTTTGCACCGCAGCTTTCTTCCATGCTTGGTGTTCAGATCGGTGCACTAGGGAGTACCCGAAGCGTGCAGTCCCGTATGTGGGTCGAGGATGTCCCACTGTTGAAAGTTCCCTCGGAACATGACAAAAGACCTATATCGTTCGAGAAAGGGGGGATCTAGATCGTATCGATCTCGGGCATCATGTTGAGCGGCGATGCGTGATGGAGCGTAGAGCCGAATTTCCAGGAGTGTCCAATGAAAAGAAGTACATACAGATGTCGGACTCAGTGAGGAGTAACAGAACTTTCTTGCAGATAGTGACGCTCAAGGTTTCATTCAAAATTTTTCGTCATTATCATCCTCATGCATCACGATTGAAGGACCGATCCGAGCGGCGTGCTGGGGCGCAACTGATTGCGCCACCCAAGAGTCTGCCGTTACCGGTTACCGGTCACCTGCGCTGACAATGCCGGAGGCGAACGAACCACGATGTCAAGAAGTCTCACAGCCTGGGACCGCCCACGACAGAGACGACAGAAAAGCAAATGGTGGGGTCGCGTACAGCACAAGGAAGCAACTCGAGCGCCAAGGAAGCCACTAGGTGGAAACACAGGTTATGCGGGCCCGGATCCATGATCCACCTCTGTTACCGACACCCCAATCGCCCAGGTCTCCCCCTCAGAATATGCGCCTTGCAGAGATTGAACACCCTTATCGATGCGCTGACTTGACTCTAGCTGCGCACACCAACAGATCCGATCCTCGTTCATCGCCGTCGCTTTAAATGGAGGTACCCCGCAGTGTTGGACGTTGGACAATTATTTCTACGCTCAACAGTTAAGTAGATTTTGTCTTTTCGCCTCCATCTGTTCAACTCTGTTCTTCAGGCAATGCAATTACTGCATATTGGGGAGTGCGGCGTTGACAACTATTAAATGGTTCCGTGCTCCTTGGGGTGTCGCTTAATTGGGTGCCGGACATTGAAACTTCGCCTCGCTACATGTTATCAAAGGAACAAAAAAAAAAAAAAAACTACGCAGCATGGATCGACCCAAAACTAAAAGATAAAGCGACTCGAGTCGTGTTCTTTCGATCCTGGCCCCAGTCAAGCCGCTCCGGTCATGTGTATATAATGGATATAGGGGATCCATTATGGCCGCTTAACCATAGCAATTACCTGAGGGGAATCCCAAAATAAGTTGAATTGAATCTCGAGGAGAAAAATCTGATTAGAGCCTGGACGGGATCCACTAACTTTGAAGTAGCCGAGAGTGTTCATGTTTGTCCTGCTCGGTCCTGCTCGGCTTCGTAGCTGGCCGAGAAGTCGGAGATTGAATGTGCAAGAACCTTCGTGAGCAATATACCGTTGCACATAGCATGCCCGTACTTGACCCAGATTCAGACGAGGTTCGCCTTGCAGTCATACAGGATATCGTTGAACTCATTCGCATTCTGCTTCTCACTCTGATCAAAGTTGCCCTCGAACCTACGCCTAAAACTCGCATTCCGTACCACACTTCGATCTTATCTGGACATCAGTGGGTCAAGGAGCTTATCGCTGGCCATCCAGGACGCATTCGCTGCGAGCTCGGAGTAGAAAAAGAGGTATTTCGCTCCATCAATGAAGTGCTACGCACGCTGGGGCACCGTGATTCGAAAAATGTTACATTGGAGGAACAAGTTGCCATCGCGCTGTACATGTCTGTCACAGGTCTCACAGTTCGGCATGTCGGTGAGCGTTTTCAGCGCTCAAACGATACGATTACTCGGTGTGTACCAACCACTCATCAATGTGCAACCGTATCTCACACCCACGATGACAGATACTTCAAAAAGATGATCGACATCTTTTCGACTCCCCCTTTCTACAC